>OZ026628.1:685000-719000 GCA_964020975.1 Hermodice carunculata
ATGTGTTGAAAGGAATGCTGCATTTGTGCATCCTGGTGCATTCTAGAGACTAACATTCCAATTTTGAGCAAGTTTTCGCATATTCTTACTTCCCACAAAAGTTTCCCCCAAAAAACTGACTAATTACATCCTATATATCCAGTTCATTCAAATAATTTTTACCCCTATCAAAATCCAGCTGTGTACATTTTTTTTTCGGGGTGGCGGGGTGGGTCTTATACTGGGAGTAATGAAAACAGGGCCTTTCCCGCGCCACATACCCAATACAATCCTACATTGGAGTACCCCCCCCCCCCCGGCCCAGTTGCAAACTTGATATGGCCACCACACCGACTTTTTGTGTCTCAAATTTTACAACAGGGAATATATACACTTCATTATTAATGGTTTCCTCCAAACAACCTTACACTGTGAAGTCAAGAGACGTCCTTGTATTGTAAACACTATAGGGAATATACGTAACATTGTTGATGGTTATACCCGGAAAAAATGACGCAATGTGTGTTTAATAGACGTGGAGTATTGTAGATGACTGAAAACAGACAAAAAACAAAAACAAAAACAAAAAACCGGAAAAACAAAAAAGTAAAACAAAACAAAAACAGAACAAAAAACCCCCAAAACAGAAAAAAACCAAACAAACCCCAAAACAAAAAACAACAAACAAAAAACAAAAAACCAAAAAAAAAAATGAAAAACAAAAAAAAGAATAAATAAATAAAAAGTAAAATAAAAAAAAAAAAATACAAAACAAAACAAAACAAAAACAAATACAGTGAAACCTCATTATAACGACACTCAGATGTCCGACATATTCAACATAATGACACAAATTTTCATGAGAAAAAGTTTATTTGGTTTGTTATTTGACTCATTTATCTGACATATTCAGTTGTCCGACACTCTTTTAAGGGTACAGATGGTGTCATTCCTGAATTTTCCCTGGAAAACAAAACAAACAAAACAAAAACAAGCAAAAAAAAAAAAAAAAAAAAAAAAATACGGAGCCTGGAACCAACAGGAGATGTTACACTCATGAATTTTGCTGCGGTCGCCATTGCTTGCAGGTGATATGTTGACCAATTTTCTGCTTTTTTGTTGGGATCTGGCACCAGCCATGAACACAGTGAAAGCATAATCCTCAACAATGGTTGAATAGCTTGTTTACGAACAGAACCACGCTCAAAAATGTATGAATCCCATTTCTGGAAAATTCCTAACAAATAAAGCATATGTGTGAGTTTGAAAATACTGCAATAGTACTCTTTTCGACCTCCGGCCTTCAAAATAATCGTGTGTGTCGTTTTGCTTTTTGAATGGGTTATTTAATCACGACTTTTATATTCTGATGTGGTAATCGGAAAAAAAAACAAACAAAGAAAAGGCAATATTTTTACTCCTCTTGGATAAAAAGTTATGGTATTTTTTACGCTGGACATGAAGCGACCAGAAAACGACATAGGTCTGAAAAAGGTTAAAATGATATAAACTGTGTATGCAATAAAAAGTAATGATACTTATATAATATATCTGAAAGCATCCTCAACTATTGTTTTCAACTATTGTTTATTTTACCTTGGTATAAAAGGTCAGTCTCGTGTGTGGTTGCATTAACAGCGAGTGCCCAGTAGTTTTCGATATAGGGTCGTTCATCCAACATGTGACGTAGCTTTGCTGCACTATAAACCATGATACACTTCGTGAGTTTTTTAATGCCCACTTTCAGATACCAAACGTAAATGTGTCATTTGTTGAGAAAGAATTAGAATCTATACAAACTTGACGTCAGCAATCTAGAACACATTGTAACAGTATCTGTGCTTCAGAAAATCTTCCGAAAATCGACGGATTTGCTGGCCGAAATTGGGTTAAGGTGCAATAGTCTATCAATTGAACATTTGGAGATACCGTTTCTTCAATTTTCAGAAAAAAAATTGCTGCTCGAAGTGCTGTGATCTTGGATTTGATTAGACACGTTTTTCCGCCAGTCATTGTCTTCTTTGGGAGAACAAAGGATTAAGTCCACGAGTAAGTTAAAGCTGAAGTCATAGCTGATGTAAGCTTAAAATTAGAAAATAAACAAAAGCAAATTGATGGGCTCGAATTGAAAGTTCAGCAATTTATGAATAGGCTTACTGATTCCGGCATCGCATGATGATATCGTGGCTCCCCGCTGGTCTGCCGCGGTCCTATGTGGCACTGGGGGCCGAGAAAAAAGTATAGATGAGGCGGAGGAAACCAATGTAATCTTTATCAGCTTGTGCCGCCACCAGTCTAAGATCACAGCTAAGATAATATCAAAGAGCTTGAACAGGGTCAAGACAAACCTGAGCAGTACGGACGACTTAATGCCTTACGTACAAGCTGACGGTGAGGATACGGATATGATTGTATTACAGGTGGCTTGTAAGCTAAATGTTCAACTGGATCCAAAGGAGATAGGACGGTCGCACAGGGTTGGCAGGCGCAAAACCACGTCCCATTATTGTCAAGTTTGTTGGCTATAATTCAAGAAATAAGCTGTATCGTGCTGGGGGGGGGGGGGGGGGCACACAAAGCCGGAATCTTTTTTTCAGAGGATTTAAGCAAGAAGCGATATTACACCAATGCAACCTTATAACATCTTTAAACATAAACAATACTCTCATCTCTACTTCCAACAGATTGCAGAATGTCTCCATAACTACTTCATTGAAATTGGCCCCCAAACTTTCCCAGTTGATCCCATCAACAACTCATACGGCCAATGATTATATTGTTACACTCTTTCCACATTCCCCCGGCAGATTCAAGCTCAGTCCAATTTCATCTTTTGACGTATCCAAGCTAATAGCTGAAATGCCAAGAGAAAAAGCCACTGGTCTTGATAATATTCAGGCCCGGCTGTTGCAGATAGCATCTCCACCTATATGTGACAGCCTGGCCTTTATTTTTTAATAAACCTCTGGTACTTAGCACCTTTCCTAACGCATGATGCACCTGTTACTCAAAATGGACTCCTGTTAATATATTGGAGCTCAAATTGACTCGTGGCACAAATCCAATGATCATTTGCCATAGTTATAAACAAGGTGAACCGGCCAATTGGAGTTTTCTCCAGAGCAGCTGGATTTATATCACCCCACGACCGGGTCACCTTGTTCAACACACCCATACTCCTTCATATTTGATTATTGCAGCTCTGTATGGAGTAATAGCGTCCGCTAACAGGATCTGACAAAATTACAAAGGATTTAAATTAGGGCTATGCGAATTATCCTAGAAAGTGCTCTGAGAACACATATCACAAACCTGCTGGACATCATAAAGTGGATGATAATCAAACAAAGATTTTTCTACAACGATTCTGTTTTACTTTGGAAGATTAATAGTAACATGATCTGTGATTACTTATCCACTTTTTCACTCTTATATCTTCTATATGTAGCCAGAACTCCAGGTCTGCTAGTGCGAGCAGACTTTCTGTTAGTGATGTCAGTGACTCGCATCCTAAATATTTAAATATTACTGGTACCAAAATCTGGAATTCTCTGCCCAAACATGTTCGTGACACTCAATCTTTATATACTTTTTGAAAAAGTGTGTTGAATCACATTTTTAATAATGTCAAGCACTTCTAACTCTGGAGTGAGACCTTGTTCTAATGACAAGATCTCGCACCAGTGTCCAGAGGTGCCATTTAATTCATTGTATTAAGTTTCACTACTATTATAATTATCATACATGTTTCGAACCAGTAATTACCTATCACTAAGAGTCTACTCATATTCTTAACAATTTTATGTAATTTTATGATCGGTACTTCTGATTTTATATTCATCTACACATTATTCTACTATTTTTATGAGCTTCCATGTGTCAACAGAATTTTGTTCTGAAAATGGATTGCTAAATGAACTTGTAAACTTGTAAGCGCGCAAGTATTATGTACAATGCTCGGGCTATTTAAAGGGACAACAAAGTTCATTCTTGTTGAACAAAAGATGGCTGTTTGTTTATCTGCAAGCTTAATGACTAGTCAGGGGCTAGTCCAGACCAAGGTTAATCACTGGTCATGGGCTAGTCCAGACCAAGCTTAATCACTGGTTAGGGGCTAGTCCAGACCAAGCTTAATCGCTGGTCAGGGGCTAGTCCAGACCAAGCTTAATCACTGGTCAGGGGCTAGTCCCGACCAAGCTTAATCACTGGTCAGGGGCTAGTCCAGACCAAGCTTAATCGCTGGTCAGGGGCTAGTCCAGACCAAGCCTAATCACTGGTCAGGGGCTAGTCCAGACCAAGCATAATCACTGGTCAGGGGCTAGTCCAGACCAAGCTTAATCACTGGTCAGGGTCTAGTCCAGACCAAGCTTAATCACTGGTCAGGGGCTAGTCCAGACCAAGCTTAATCACTGGTCAGGGGCTAGTCCAGACCAAGCTTAATCACTGGTCAGAGGCTAGTCCAGACCAAGCTTAATCACTGGTCAGGGGCTAGTACAGACCAAGCTTAATCACTGGTCAGGGGCTAGTCCAGACCAAGCTTAATCGCTGGTCAGGGGCTAGTCCAGACCAAGCTTAATCACTGGTCAGAGGCTAGTCCAGACCAAGCTTAATCACTGGTCAGGGGCTAGTCCAGACCAAGCTTAATCACTGGTCAGAGGCTAGTCCAGACCAAGCTTAATCACTGGTCAGGGGCTAGTCCAGACCAAGCTTAATCACTGGTCAGGGGCTAGTACAGACCAAGCATAATCACTGGTCAGGGGCTAGTACAGACCAAGCTTAATCACTGGTCAGGGGCTAGTCCAGACCAAGCTTAATCACTGGTCAGAGGCTAGTCCAGACCAAGCTTAATCACTGGTCAGGGGCTAGTACAGACCAAGCTCAATCACTGGTCAGAGGCTAGTCCAGACCAAATTTAATCGCTGGTCAGGGGCTAGTCTAGACCAAGCTTAATCACTGGTCAGGGGCTAGTCCATACCAAGCTTAATCACTGGTAAGGGGCTAGTCCAGGCCAAGGACCGGTAGTACAGATGTTCGACAAGTCTGACCTTGTCGTCTACAATCTAGACATCGTTTGGTCAGTGAAAAACTGAACATTACAATGTTTTCAATGAGGTCATTTGAGTTTTTGGGTATCCTTGTTAATGATGGATGATCTGAACTATTGATATATTTTTCGACATTTATTTACTATCAACCCCATTGTACTAAATAGCTGCCGAAGTCATGATGTTAAATGAGCATAGTTGTAAGCATGTTGACATTTGCTAAAAAGAAAAAATGCTGGTACGAGTAGTAATAATATATATTGTTTAACGCTCCAGTCACACCTTGCAGTATTCTGTGGCTTATCTCAGACAGGTCCCTTTTTGAAGTAAAACCTTCAAATCTTAATTCATGTTTTATCTTGTTCCCGTTTTCTCATTCAGAATACACGTAAATATGGAGTGAGTTCCGAACACGAATTCGAGGTAGTTCTGTATAATCATGTATAATTATGTTTTGTCTGTGTCATGTTTCAGTTGTGTCTTACTATGTATTTTTCGGTCACGATGCCCCTTTCCTTTGACTGTTAATTGTCCTTAATTTGTACTCTAATGATCACTGTTATTATTTCTCAATTTTTAATCGTATTCGTCAAAGAACCATTATTTTTGTACTATCGCCTGAAGTCAACAGTAATTCTAACTCATTCGTACTGGTTACGGTATGTGGCGCTATATATAAATGTAGCCCAACATATTTCTTGTGTGCCATCAATGTTCTTGTTGGCATGCATTTGATGTGTTCCATATTTGTTCTATTCTGTATTGGTACCACTTTTTTTTGTCAATTTTTGCAACCAACACTTGATTATGTGTCGAACTATGTGTCATTTTCATTCACTGTTTTGTATTATGTTAGTCTCCTTTGAACACATCCCTTTACTGTGTTTGTGTCTTGGCGCTATGGACCTCATTATTTTCAATATTGTTGATATTGGTTATTGTGTTTACATATTATTCTCTAGAACATTTATTCCATCGGTATCTGATTATGCAGGTTAAGCATTCTATTACATAAACTTTATAAGATTATTAAGAGCATCAGCTATGCTTTTGTACATTAATTCGAACCATTCTACAGTACTTGTAATTTTTGTCTATGAAATTAGACGGCAAGTTACTGTTCAGGTAAACAGGATATCAGTCATGTTGCATTCAACACTTATCAAATACTGGTTCATAATATATAAGGTCCTTATCAGCCTAAGCGTTGGAACAATATTCCTTTTACCTTATAACAGTCTTTATGATAAGCAAGCTAAACCAGTGGTGCACAGTAGTAAACCAAACATCCTTTGTTACCTCATCTATTGCCGAAAGTCCATTGTTAGCATATGACAGACTTGTATGATTAATTTCTATTATATTCTTCGCAGAACTATTTTCTTGTATTATATTATGGATATACTATATATTGTTATGTCAACATGTTATTGGTTTTATTTATCTTTCAATCCTTACCACCGTCACACATATTGTAAGTGTCTATTCATTTTGTTTGTGCGCAGCCATCCCGGACCACATTTCAATTATTTATAAGCCATTTTCTATCTTATTTTGTTTGGATATTTGTTTGTTTATATATTGTCGATGCACGCTCTTATAATCGCTGCTGATCCATGTAGACTTAGAGAGCGACTGATCGTTGTTTAGAAATTATATTACTGTCTAGGTCATAAATATGAAATTTGTTTTAGTAAGTGTATGCTGGTGGTTCTACCAATGCTTTTGCTTTATCAGGGGACATTCATGTTCACCCAAGACCCACTGGTGACCTTTGTGATATCACTCTTTGTGATCTTAATGTCCGTAGTTTATCTACAGACAAATGACAGGCACTAAAAATTACATAATTCCCGATTTTGACATTATTACCTTTCGGAGCTAGTTCTTTATAGCTCCACATCTGATGACGAATTGAATTTACCTGGCCACAATAACATGATACGAAAGGATCTTCCTAATACCGTTGGTGGTGGACTAGCGCCATGTGCATCTGTATCACTTGCAGTTTTTCGCGGTATTGACTCAGATGTTCCTAATATCGAATTATTGTGGATAGGGATGAGGCTTCATAACAATAAATTCTTACCTGGGGTTGTCACAGACCCCCAAATACACCTGTTTCCCCCTGGGACAAGTTACAGGATAGTATTGTTGGGTTCCTGTCCTCAAGATACAAGCTTACCCCTTCTAATATGTGTAAAAAGAGAGAGTCCGGGGGCAGAAGAAGGTAGTGTCCTGGCACTATGGTATCAGTAAGTGGAGGCTGTCTGCCCGGTAAGGCACACAGCCATGGAGGCCTGCAAACCACTCTACCAACACAAGTTTCTCGGGGGGAAGGGGGGGGGGTTGATGCTTGCACAGCTGCATATGGTAAGTACAGCAGTGGAGTAGCGGGATGTTCCTGAGGTGCTCAAGCAGTGTTGACATGTTGTCTGCCCGGGCTGATGGGCTTTACTGCACCGGCAGTACAGGCAGGCCATGCAGCCGGCACTCCCTTCCCTGCTAATGGATCCAACAGCTTTGGTGATTCAGAGATCCACATGCAGGCAACCCGATGCCAGTAAGATCAGCATGGATAAGGGCCAATGGTCTATCCGGCTGATTTACCGGTGGTTTGATGCCACACTGACCGTGCAAGTTGGAGGGGGCAACACATCAACCCTACCCTATGCAGGTCTGCACGACCACTGCGCAACGGCCTTGGATAGTATAAATAGGGGGAGGGGGGCTCCAAATTTAGAGTTAGTTGGAAATGGGGATCTCAGCCAGTAGACAAGAGACCAACACATAGCAGTAGGGCTGCAGTAATAACCTACATTTTTCATAATTTCTGTTCTACTACTCCGGCCTGCTACCTGACAAGAATACCATTTCAAAGTGGTGGAAAAGAACAGTATTTATCTTGCCAAAAATAGTAACATACAAAACATTTTTTAACAGGTGACTTAAATCCTGACTTAAGTGCTGCTTCTGGTACCAAACTAAAACAGCTCTGCCTGACAAAGTTTCCTACACTGCTTATCAATGAACCAGCTCGAATTACGGAGACCACATCTACCTGTCTTGACCAAATAAGTTCAAATATACCAAATTTTGTTAAAAATCCTCGGGTTCTATCACCTATTTCTTATACCTATCACTTGGTTGAAGCTATAAATTTATAATTCGGCGTAGAAAGTTATCGCTTTTCAGAAGACATATCAGGCAATATGAAAAGGCGAGTTTTGATGAATTTAGAAATCACTTTGATCAAATAAATTGGGAATTTTCTTTTTCAAATTTGATAATATCGATGATGGTTGTAAAAATTGGACATGGTCGATTTTTAAAGCTGCAAACCACACTATTCCTAATAAACTAATAACAATTCATCCCCCCTGATCTCCCCTGGTACAGTTCTGGGCTCCGCTGTGAGAAGCGGAAAGTCATTTGATCATATGATGTAGCAAAAGAAAGGACACATGACGCACAGGGATGGAGTTCGTGCAATAGACCTCGCCATCAGTACCAGGAACAGTTAAACATTGCTGAAGAAAACTAGAATGACAAGCTTAATTCTTCTCTAAAAAGTGAAACGCAATGCCATATCGGGTTCTTTGCTCGATTGGTTTCGAAATTTTTGTTTAATCGCAAACGGTGCGTCGTACTGAATCGCCAGGCATCTGCTTGGGGCGCCATAAATGCTGATGTCCCACAGGGCTCTGTACCAGGTCCTCTTTTGTTTTTGATTTTCAAAAACGGTATAATGGATATTGTCCAGTCAAATATAAAACTGTTTGCAGATGATACTTCGTTGTTTCTCTCTTGCACAATCCAAATTTAACGTCAGCCATAATAAACAATGTTAATTTGTTTAATAAATCTTGGTCTTCTGATTAGTTGGTAACTTTTGATGCTTTGAAAACAGATGCTATGTTAGTATCTTGAAAAAGGCACCCAGTAAATCATCCTCCTTTAGTATTTCAAGACGACTAGCTGGAAAATATTGACCAGTACAAACATTTAGGGCTTGTATTCCGATTTGACCTTTGGTGGAACGAACACAGCAATACTATAGCCATCAAAGCCACTAAACAACTCAATATTTTGAAAACGCTACAGTATAACTTTGATAGAAAGAAGCTAGAAATCATCTATACAGCATTTGTTCGACCTTTAATAGAATACGGTTCTGTTGTCTGGCAGATGCATTAAAGTTGGAAGGCATTCAGTTGCTGCTGTCAATGTCATTTCTGGTGCTATGCGCACCACATCAAATGCTAAACTGTATGAGAAAACTGGTTTTGTAGCATTGAGAAAGCACAGAGAAATAAAGAATTCCACATGGCCGTTTCGTGGGGAATGGATTTGAACAGCACAAGTTTTACTGTCTAACTCCATTCCCCATGACACGGCCATGTGGATTTTTGTCGCCCATAGAGCATTAAATCCTGTTTTTGTCAAAAACCTACTTGGTTTAGCCTGCTTGCAGCAGCCGTTTCGACTCCATTTTCTTCATTTTCAACATTGCGTTGCTAAGGTACGTCACCCAAGAAAGAACTTAACTTTCAGTTACTCTTTTCTCTCTTACGTAATCTAATTGGCTTAGAATCAAATCAACAACCAACACGATTCTCTCTTTTATTTCATTTCGGTCGTGAAATCGTTCCACACTTACATTGGGAACCATTGTGTTTCCACATGGGTAACTGTGGGAGAAATAAGTGAGTTAACATATATGAAGAAAATCAAATACAATCTAGTTCCAGAAAATCTTAGAAACACTTTTTCTGATAACCCAAACGTCAATGGAAGATACGATACGAGTCAAACCCCAAATCTATCACACTCTAGAGCAAGAACAGAAATATTTTATTACTTATTCTTCCCTGAAACTACTAGACTTTGGAACCAATTGCCCTCCGAGGTGCGGAACTCATACGCTTTGTGTCAGTGCAAAAATTAATAACCAATGTTCCTAAACCAGTCAAACAGATGGAATTACATTATGTGGGCAAATCATTTCCAGCTGTTATCCATCCAAGATCACGTATGGGCCGCAGCCAACTGAATGACCATCTATTTGAGATATGCGTTTCTGATACTCCTGAGTGTCGATCCGGGCAAGGTGCTAAAAACGTTTAGTATTATTTTTTTGTTCGTCCTTTTCTTGTTATTTTCAGAGATGATCTCCACAGAATTGTAACAACTTATACCCCTTTCAGCTTTGAAACAATATTTATATGATGCTTCAGGCTGCAGTTTCGAGAAAAGAAAATATTTTTGGCTGTCCACGACTACATTACAAAAATAAGCGTTTTCACTCTGCTGCATCACATGATGTGAATATTTTATTATTTACTCTGTAACCACGAGTTTATATGATTTCTTTACCTTACCTTAGTGCAATGCTCTATTAATTATATTCACTTCACTATCTACAATTGCTGAACGCCATTTAATGAGAACATTGCGCCAGGCCTAGTGATGTTCCGTCTGTCCCGTGCAATTATCCCTCCCCTGCAAGAGGGATTAACATAGGGCCCTGCCCTTCTCCCCAATTTTTTTCATTCATAATATGTTTAAAACAAAACAAAGACTACTCTTGACGCCATGTCTGCCAACAAGTTAGCAGGAATTTTTCCTGCGCCGAAGGAAATACTGGGAAAGTTGAAAGATATGGCTGTGAGGAAAGTCCTTTCAGTTGGAAAGAAGTGTACCGGTAGTCGTTCACCAGTTTTAAGTAAAACAGACAGCTCGATGGTGGAATTACTTCACTTAATCCGCAATTAACGGTGCACCAGAGCCAAATAAGCTACTTACGATTCCCAAGAGGAAACCACACAGACGTCCTCAACACCCAGTAAAACCACGGGCGTTTATGACGAGATGGCCAAAGGTCCGTCCTCTTATTTAAAAGATAACAAGAGAAAGGAAGAAAAAAAGACTTGACCCAGTAACTCTATGTCAAAATGTGATAAAATCAATCACTGAGATGAAAACTAGAAGAAGGAGACCCAGTAACTCTACGTCAAAATGTGAAAACTCAATCGCTGAAATGAAAACTAGACGGACGAGACTCACTAACTCTACGTCCAAAGGTGACAATTCAGGAAATAAGATCAAAAGTAGACATAAGAGGAAAAGCTGTTTTCACAGAAAGGACAACGGTCGTTCTTCAGAGTTCACCACCCCTACAGCTAACTTACTGTGACACTTCAATGATTTTCTATAGTAATGCCTTATTCCGTCAGGAAATTGGTGGTGGATTCTAAGGAAACTTCGAGGCAGCATGTAGAACAGGTTAAGAAACAAGTCAATCTGCTCCTGGTAAATCTTGCTCTGCTCCCATGAAAGGTAGTAAACAGACAGCACGCAAATCAGTTGATGTAAGCTGCAATGACAATATGTGTACTGAAGACCCCAATGACAAATTGTGTACTGAGGACCCCAATGACAAATTGTGTACTGGGGACCCCAATGGCAATATGTGTACTGAGGACCCCAATGGCAATATGTGTACTGAGGACCCCAATGACAATATGTGTACTGAGGACCCCAATGCGATATGTGTACTGGGACCCCAATGGCAATATGTGTACTGAGGACCCCAATGACAATATGTGTACTGAGGACCCCAATGACAATATGTGTACTGAGGACCCCAATGACAATATGTGTACTGAGGACCCCAATGGACACACTTCCTTTGTGTACTAAACACTGCCATTGTAATGTACAATACACAGCCGCAATGACAATATGTGTACTGAGGACCCAATGGATACACGCGGGTCCATGGTTGGCGGAGCCAAAACATGCTTTCCTTTTACATCATCATTCGATTCAAGGCCGGGGCAGCAACAGGAAAGAGTTCCTTCCACTCTGACTGTGCACGGTGGTTTTCTCCAAGTCCTTCAGTCTCCCCCACCAAACGAATTGGTAGGAAAGTAAACGCTACTATCTGTGCCATGGAGAGTGATTAATATAGGCTCTGCCTGCTTCGCAATCTATATAAAAGATATGGGTCTATACTTTTTTTTTCAATGGATACACGTCTTTTGTGTACTAAACATTGGCATTATAATGTAGAATACACAGTCGCAATGATACAGTGCATGACGTGCTTAAAGTAGTACCATCATCCACAGCCACAATGATACAGTGCATGACGTGCTTCAAGTAGTACCATCATCCACAGCTGCAATGATACAGTGCATGACGTGCTGAAAGTAGTACCATCATCCACAGCCGCAATGATACAGTGCATGACGTGCTGAAAGTAGTACCATCATCCACAGCCGCAATGATGTAGTGCATGACGTGCTTAAAGTGGTACCATCATCCACAGCCGCAATGATACAGTGAATGACGTGCTTCAAGTAGTACCATCATCCACAGCCGCAATGTTGCAGTGCATGACGTACTTAAAGTGGTACCATCATCCACAGCCACAATGATACAGTGCATGACGTGCTTAAAGTAGTACCATCATCCACAACCGCAATGATACAGTGCATGACGTACTTAAAGTGGTACCATCATCCACAGCCGCAATGATACAGTGCATGACGTGCTTAAAGTAGTACCATCATCCACAGCCGCAATGATACAGTGCACGACGTACTTAAATTGGTACCATCATCCACAGCCGCAATGATACAGTGCATGACGTGCTTAAAGTAGTACCATTAGCCACGCTTTGATGACAAGAGGCACTTGCAGGTAAACCGTGGAACTGTGATCTGTGTTTCAACACTCGACAGAACATTAGGTGGGTGTTGGAAGAATTACAAACTCTCAAACAAAATGTTATGCCATTTGCAAAAGACAATACAGACCTTCTTAAAGAATTAGCCAGCAAAACTGTCTAGTGTTCCCAGCTACAAAAATAAAACACCGATCTAAGAGATATTAGAAGCATAAAAGAAGGGTCACAAATATATGAAAAAGTGGAGAAAGAAATTTAATCATTCAAAATCAAAAGTTATGGTAATAGGAAAACGTTTTAAAGAGGCAAAACATTTGGATGCTAGGTGATGCTCCTATACATGAAGGTGATCAATTTACATATTTAGGCATACTGTGTTCAAAATCGTTATCCAACTCTATCCATATTTAGACTTACCTAAATCCTAAACCTCAAAATCAATGCCTACATGTGCAACATACTGGCTTCATAGGAAAACATTAACAGACTAAAAAAGAAGATTTGCTCCAAAGCAAACCTGTCTGTGTGCCTTCAAAAGTTTTAAATATTAAATTCTACAACTTTTATCCTTTGGTACTTCATTATCACATAAAGCTTATGGCTGGATGCAAATTTCAAAGTGCAAATGACCTTGACATTTGACCTTTACAGGTGACATGTGAAGTGCATAGTGTAACAATACCCAAAATTTGAGCCCAACATGAACCAAATCGGATGACAATTGACCTAGTTATGACAAGATGAAACTATCAAAGGGCAAAATGACCTTGACCTTTGCCCTTTTGAGGTGAAATGTTCTCATAAAAACGTACAGTGTTGCAATTCTTACAATTTGAGTCCAACATGATTAGACTTGGACGAAAATTGGCCAGGTTATGACGTGATGAAACTTTCAAAGGTCCATATGACCTTTATCTTTGACCTTTAGAGGTCACATGTAAGTTTCAAAAATGTGCAGTGGACAATAGCTACAGTTTGAGGTTTATATAATCAAAATTGGATAAAAATTGACTAAGTTATGCCTAGAAGAAAGCCACCACCGAAAGTGGTCTTTGACCTTTAAATGATCTTTGGCCTTGAGATGACCTCTACTTGAAGTAAACCGTGACCTCAAAAATGACATTTTGGCTAAAAATTGACCTTTGACCTTGACATGACCTTTGGCTTTGACATTTGAGATGACCTTTACCTTGCTATGATCGAACTCCTATACACTCGGAACCACATCTACTATAGTACATAAGATATTGAAGATTTAGAACTTTCATTAGCCCTCATTTGCATAATTTTGAAAAGCATGACCTCTCATTATAAAAAGGCCAGACTTCATCCATAGAAATGTATTTGTGCCAAGTTTGGATTTTCTACATGTAATACTTTTCGAATGAAATGTCGGAAAAATTTGCCTGTAAAGAAAGAAAGAAAGAAAGAAAGAAAGAAAGAAAGAAAGAAAGAAAGAAAGAAAGAAAGAAAGAAAGAAAGAAAGAAAGAAAGAAAGAAAGAAAGAAAAAAAGGAAGGAAGGAAGGAAGGAAGGAAGGAAGGAAGAAAGAAAGAAAGAAAGAAAGAAAGAAAGAAAGAAAGAAAGGAAGGAAGGAAGAAAGAAAGAAAGAAAGAAAGAAAGAAAGAAAGAAAGAAAGAAAGAAAGAAAGAAAGACACAGACAGACAGAAAGAAAGAAAGAAAGAAAGAAAGAAAGAAAGAAAGAAAGAAAGATAGAAAGAAAGAAAGAAAGAAAACACAGTATGTCTGTGTTGGTACATATGCATAAATATTTGGCGATAAATTATGGAAGAATGTACTGCTACCATCATTTTTTCATGGATGTGCAGTTTGGCTTTACAATAACACGAAGGTGCAAGTCTCATCAAATCCATTCACTTGCATGCGCACTTCTACGTATAAGAGCATCGCCTTCCACACCAGCCACCAGGGGGAGTGAGTCTGGTCACCTAGGAGCATGGGTTTTTTTGGACAGACAAGGAATGAAATATTATCATCGTTTATTCTATGTACCTGATGACCCACGTTTCTGTAAAAATGTTTTCGTAAAATGTCAAGATAAGTTTAGAAATCAGAAGCCTAGTGCTTGGTTACATAAGGAAGGAATTAGTAAAACATTTTGACAAATGCGGGCCTAGGTCACACAAATTTAAATCAAAAGACGATTTTCCTATGGTTTACGATTGACTAAATTTGGACGTATTCAATCAAAACTTTTTCATGAAATCAACAATATGAAATCCCGCTCCCTAATATAAGATTTTGAAAATATCTAAGAGAAAACGAGAAAACTTTCTATTTCAATTCAATGATTTTTTTAAAGATGCCAGATTAAACATAAAGCAACAACGAACAATTTTGGTATAGAGACTGACTTAGAACGATGGAGTACAAGAGGGCAAGACAAGTGCAGCTTGTGTGTCTTCGGAAGCGATAATTTCCAACATTTCATCGTTGTGTGTCCAAAATTAGGAAGCTTAAGAGCCAAATAATTTACATTGTTAGAATCGAAATTAGTTGGAAACGGAAATGCGTATTTTGGACGGAATTTATGAATGCGTCATTATTCGTCCAAACATGTTTGTTCCTAGGATATATGCAAATTTCCCCTTTGACAAAAGCTGCTGCCACGGTGTTTGATTATATCTGTAAACGGTACCTCGTGGAAGCATGGCGTCTGCGTGGAGAGCTCAGAGATCAGGCGGCAGCGCTGGGCACAACATGATGTATATTTGAATATATTTACGCACATTTTGTACTTATTGTTCTAATCTGCTTTTAACTTGTATGGCTATATTGTAATATGTATCTGTTCGGACGCACCGCAAGCTAACCCCGGCCTGTGGTATCCACGTGTAAAAGGGGTAGTTTCCAAATAAAGTATTATTCTTATTATTCAAGAAAGAAAAGCTGCTGTTTTAGATGGGGGTAGCCGAAGATTACTGAAGATCGCTGTCAGCATCATTGTACCATCTCTTACCTGGATATAGAATTGTTGTCTAGAAAACGCTATATTCCTTGATCAGTGCAAATTAGCAAAGGTAGCTCCAATTCACAAGTCTAAGTCTGAATCCCTCCAAGACAAAAGAAACTTCCACTCAATATCAATTCTCTCTGTTCTTAGTGAAGTCTTAGAGAGACATGTGCATGAATCATTTTATAATTACCTGACTATATATGCACTGCTTCCAATCGCACGATCTGGTTTCGCGCAAAACATTCGTGCAAGACGGCACTTATAAAAGTAGTTGATTCTCGGCTGGAGCCAATTAATTCAGGTTTCTTATATAGAGTCGTATTGTTTGATCTCAGGAATGCAATCAACCTCATCAATCATGGGATACTCTTGAATAAACTGCACATCTATGGACGTAGGGCTTACTTTGACTAGGTTGAGATCCTACATCTGCAAAAGTAAACAGAGTATTAATTTCAATGGTCATTTATCGGATTGCTTGCCTGATCATGCTCACAGTATGGTCAGTCGTAACATTGCGCTTCTTTGACGACTGAAGCGATGTCTGCCTCTAAGTAGCAGCATAACTTTCTATAATTCCTTTAAACAACCCCATCCAGGGTACTCTTCCATAATATGGGGGGGGGGGGGGCAGTCCTGGGGCAGAAAGACTACAAACTCTTCACAAGCATGCATAATAATGGATGTCCACAGACTATTTTACATACATAAATTATTTAAGCAACTTGGACAGCTCACATTAAAGCACACTATTTTACTCAATGAGGCGGTTATAATCTTTAAAACAGTTGATGGACCAGCAGCCCGATACTTACAGTCTTTTATTCGTGTTGGTATATCAGAGACACCAAAGAGTAAGAAGGCCATCCGTACACAGTAGACCCCCGTTCCCAAACCTCGCCTTGAACCGTTTGGGCAGTCCTATCGGTACTGCGGCATCGGGAAATGGGACAATCTCTCCGATAACATTTCTTCCTGTAAAACCCTTAGCAGTTTCAACTGAAATCTGAAGAAACACCTCATGGAGTAATGGTTAATTTCCCCGTGATATGGACTTGCATGAATCTGATGACTGGAACTTGAATTGATTAATGAAAAGGGACTGACTTTTGACAAAGTTTTATCTTTATTCACCACCTTTATGCATTCTTGAACATACACTGATCCAACACTCATGTTTACATTTTACTAATTTTATAATGGCCTTGGGTGACATCTATCTATCTATCTATCTATCTATCTATCTATCTATCTATCTATCTATCTATCTATCTATCTATCTATCTATCTATCTGTCTGTCTGTCTGTCTGTCTGTCTGTCTGTCTGTCTGTCTGTCTGTCCGTCCGTCCGTCTGTCTGTCTGTCTGTCTATCTATCTATCTATCTATCTATCTATCTGTCTATCTATCTATTAGTTATAACACCACATCTCCACAATATGCGGTGGTATTGCAAAGAGGAATTCATGGAAAGTTAAAACATTATGTACCCAATATCCGTGTTTGTAAGTTGATAGGTACGTTTTTTATGATAGTGCAGTTGTCAATAAGCAACTTCACGTTCAGTTTGGCATAAATCTATTAAGTCGCAGAACTGGAAATTGAGGAAATATGTATGTGCTACTTAATATGCTTTTACCCAGAAATGTCTTGCCCAACACTCAGACATAAGACTGGAGGACTATGTCCGATGTATCTTCACCGAGAGATATCACCACGTTTCCTCAAAATTTTGTGAACGCTAAGGCCATATTTTTTAACAATTTTTAATATCTCCCCGTATCTGAGCAAACACAAATGGTCATGTGATGACCAAGTTACATAATATAACGCATCTTCCTGGAACACTTCAGTGTATGTGATTAGCCAGTGATATCATTTCACATGCCTCCCTGTATCTGAGCGGACATAAATGGCCATGTAATGACCCAGTTACATAATATAACGCATTTCCCTGTACCTGAATGAACACTTATATGTATGTGATTAACCAGTGACATTCTTTGACATATCGCCCTGTATCTGACTGAATACTTAAGGTCATGCGATTGACCAGTGACATTATTAGACATATGTCACTGTATCTGAGTGAACACTGAGGGTCATGTCATTAACTCGCTACGTCATTTGTCCCAGCTCCGATGTGTCCCGAGTCAATGACATGATTTGACCCAATTTTACCTTTGTTTGAGTGAACGCTATAGGTCACGTGATTTATCAATGAAGACCTCTCCTGACCATACATTATCGCAGTCCGACAATCCTGCTTTCTTTCTTTTTATTTTCCGCTGATTTGATTTCAGCGTCGCCCCATTCTGTGCTTAAGGCCACGAAAAATGCTCAACAAAAACGTCTCAGCCAGGTATCTTCGGGGCTACTTGATTGGGGTAACTCTGAAATGGGGGGTGTGAACCAACCACTTGATTGACAGCTCCAACTCTGGGCCTGGGGCTGACCCGCAACATCCAACCGACAGAACCTTCTTTAGAAGGGGGAAGGTGGAGAGGGGGGTTGAGTACGCTGGTACAGATAATTATTTTTCTAGAGTACGCAGTACGGAAAATAAAAATCTTTCAAAATTTTGGATAGTACGAAGTACGTGAAATAAGAGGGCTTCCAGTACGCCAGTACGGTAAATAAAAAGCCCCAGTACGCCAGTACGGGAAACCCTTTACTCACCCTCCCTTTAGAGTCGGTATTCAGGACTGGTGCTTGATTGCCCCCCCCCCCCCGAAGCTGCAGAGATCGGAGTGTTTAGTAAAACTGTTTAATAGGAACTATTATACTACAGTGGACCAATTAGTGGAGTCATTGATGCATGTTATGTCATTTGATTCCCACCACGGAACCAGGCAGCCCCGACCACAAGCCCTAAAACTGGTAAGTTCGACCTTTGTGGTCTGTTAACACCAAAAGCCCTAGAACTGGTAAGTCTGTCTTTTGTAGCCTGTTGACACCAAAAGCACTAGAACTGGTAAGTCCGACCTTTGTGGCCTGTTTATACCAAAAGCCCCAGAACTGGCGAGTCTGTCTTTTGTGGCCTGTTTACATCAAAAGTACTAGAACTGGTAAGTGCGACCTTTCTGGCCTGTTAACGCCAAAAGCTCTAAACCTGGTAAGTCAGACCTTTGTGGCCTGTTAACACCAAAAGCGCTAGAACTGGTAAGTCTGTCTTTTGCTGCCTGTTAACACCAAAAGCCCTAGAACTGGTAAGTCCGACCTTTGGAGCCTGTTTACACTAATGGTGTCATAGGAAATCTTATAACTTCCTTTGTCGGGTATTTTTATCAAATCAATCTTCATATTAAAGTCTCCCAGTACAGTGGCTCCTGATCAGTCTTAGCAACCGACTTAAGACTACCATAAATACGTAACTAAAAAGTATATACTTATCAGCCATGTCCCTTCGTGGCCTGTTCATATAATCCAAAGTGACACTTTTCCTGACTTGTCTGCACGCTTTTTCCAATTCTTTTCCCAAGAGTCTTATTACTGAAAACTCTCTAGTATTTTGGTTTTAGATATTTCTTTAACACAAAACAATGTAAGTCCCCTTCGTGCATAACATATTTTACCCTGCCATATCAAGGTACTTATCAAAAAGTCATAGGGTAATAAATATTTTTTATCATATAACCATGGCTTGTGTAGCCATACCTTACTTTGGAGACAACTGTGTGGATTTCGATTAATGGAGTAGTACCATAGGTGTGTGCATATTGTGGCACCGCGTCCCTTACAGCTCAGATACCTCAGTTAACTGAATTTGTTTTGTTTCTAAAATCATAGATGATGTTAACAGGTACAAAAACAAAAAGGCCATGCCTGAAAAAGCCAAAAGCTGGTTTCAAGTGCATGCCAAAGCAAACAGTGTTGATGAGTAATTAGCATCGACATTTATTATTTTGGAGTTCTGAAAGAAAGCCAATATTCAAGTGGCCACCAACGATACTACTACTACTACTACTACTACTACTACTACTACTACTACTACTACTACTACTACTACTACTAGTAGTACCACCATCACCGCCGTTACAACCACTGTCACTGTTGCTATCATTACTACTACTAATAACACTACTACTAATGCTGATGATGGGAAGAAGAAGAAGAAGAAGAAGAAGAAGAAGAAGAAGAAGAAGAAGAAGAAGAAGAAGAAGAAGAAGAAGAAGAAGAAGAAGAAGATCAAGCAACATGACGAAAGTCCCCAAAGCTAGTTTCTTTCTATGTCGTGACTAATTGAGGAGATTTAACAAATAAATCGAGATATGTCAAGAAAGAAAAAAAAACTGCATTCTTCGTCAGCCATATATTTTTTTTTGAATGCAGAATGGCCTGTTTAGATGTACATCAGCTACACCATATCTCGCTTTTTCATTTTTTCTGATTTGAGGTCCAAATTTAAAACAAAGTAAAATTTAAAAAGGGTACGATTATAACAAATGACAGTGCAAGCGTTGATGACAAAAAACTCTGCATGCAAAGTGGACTGCCTTGTTTTGTTGTTTAGTCTACTGTAGAAAGGTAAAACCAATAAAATAGTTTCCATACAATAGGGTACTATGCAGCCCTTACCATATGCTGGTCCCTTGTCACAAGATGCTAGCCTTACGGGGATACACAGCGCAATAAGCCCGTGCTCTGTCACATGACGGTTACAGCATGGGGACACACGGCGCCATACGCTCTTGCACTGTCCTGGTTACAACATAGGAACACACAGCGTAATACGCCTTGGCAGAGTCACATGCTTATTACAGCATGGGGACACACAACGCCATACGCCCTTGCAGTGTGTCACATGATGGTCACATTATGGGGACACACAGAGCCATACACCCGTGCACTGTCACATCGTGGTTATAGCATGGGGACACATCACCATACGCCCGTGCCCTGCAACATGATGATGGCAGCATGGGGACACACAGCGCCATACGCCCACGGACTGTTACATGGTGCTTACAGCATGGCCATGGGGACACATCGCCATTGCCGAATGCCCTGCAACATGATGATGACAGCATGGGGACACACAGCGCCATACGCCCTTGTCACTTGATAGTCATGGTACGGGGACACAGTGCCATACGCCCTTGCACTGTTACATGATGATTATAGATTGAAAACGCAGCGCTTTACTCCCATACACTGTCACACGATGGTTTCAGCATGGGAATAAACAACATTAAACACGCGTACACTGTCACATGGAGGTTACAGCACGGAGACGCACAATAACAGCTTTGTATTTTCATTATCACAAAAACGACTTTTATATCTCATATTGTAAACTGATACAACAGACGATGATATTTACGTTAAACATTTTTTCATTCATTCATTCCTGTGGTACAAGGTGGCTGTTGGTAAACCGGGCCCCATGTCACAAGATGGCTGTCTGCTAAACACAGCTCCGTGCCACAACTTTGCTGTCTCATAAACCATGCCCTGGGGTACTCGATGGCTGTCTGGCAAACATTGGCCGGGGCACAAAATGGCTGTCTGGTTAACCATGGCTCAGGGCACAAGATGGTTGTCTGACAAACCCTGCCCTGGGGCAAAACATGTTTACCTGGTAAACTGAGCCCCATGACAAAAGATGGCTGTAAACCATGCGCCATGAAACAAGATGGCTGGTAAGTCATACCTCAGTGCACACGACACATCAGCTGGGTATGTTTGTATTGGAAATGCCAGAAACAACTCTTGTGCTGGTTTCCCACTAATAAACCGATTTTATAAAGGCTAATAAAGCCTAAAACATGTTTTTTTTTCTTCTAAATTTCAGATTGTATGAAATGATTTGTTTCTTTGACAATTACTTTGCTGTAATGATTTAGAATTCTGCTTTCTTTCAGTTAATGGTATGGAACAAGACTTTGCTCTTAGAATATCGGACTTGATAGTTTTCAAACGGTTCTTTGCTTACAGATTTAGGTTTTGTGAAGTTTCTTTTTACATTTATCAAGATAGCAAGTCTGGTAAACCATGCCATGTGACACAAGCTGATTCTCTGGTAACAATGGCTTGGGGCACAAGATGGTTGTCTGGTAAACCCAGCCCAATGATACAAGATGGCTGGTAAACCATGCCTCATTGCATAAGATGGCTATCTGGTACACCATGCCCCGTGACACAAGATGGCTGTCTGATACACCATGCCCCGTGACACAAGATGGCTGTCTGATACACCATGCCCCGTGACACAAGATGGCTGTCTGATACACCATGCCCCGTGACACAAGATGGCTGTCTGATACACCATGCCCAGTGACACAAGATGGCTGTCTGATACACCATGCCCCGTGACACAAGATGGCTGTGTGATACACCATGCCCCGTGACACAAGATGGCTGTCTGATACACCATGCCCCGTGACACAAGATGGCTGTCTGATACACCATGCCCCGTGACACAAGATGGCTGTCTGATACACCATGCCCCGTGACACAAGATGGTTGTCTGGTACACCATGCCCTGTGACACAAGATGGCTGTCTGGTACACCATGCCCCGTGTCACAAGATGATTGTCTGTTAAACCTTGCCTGGAGCACACGGCTTTCCGGTAAACCTTTTATCGCTGTCTGGTACAATTGTTTCATCTTGCTATGCTTCAGTGATCTAGCACCTGGGCATCTGAATTAAAGTATGAGCCTCTTTCCTTGCAAACAGTTTTGTAAGGCTCTCCAGTTTGTACTCCGTTGGAAAATTTACATTGTTTGTCGAAAGTTCATGATTATATAATTATTTCTTCTTGTTTTTCTCTTAGTTTTACCTGCAATTTATATGATTGCTATATGTCCAAAAATTATGTTCGAAGTATGCCCCTCTATCTGTCCTTGGTCTGCTGTGAACATTTTCTTTTATTTATTTTGGTTGCATGACCGGCCAAACTTTCACCCTTGGCTGTTAATGCATCAAATGTATGTCAGGTATTGTCCTGTCTTCATGATGTCTCCCACTATGCAAGAGGGATTAACATACGGCACTGCCGTTTTCCCAATTGCATACCACGTTGTTATATGGAAGTTGAAGATAATTGTAATTAAAATATGTTTAAACCAAGTTTCAATCAATGATTTTCCCTCATCAGAGAAGCCTGGAGTTGTGTAGAGTCACCATATTGATTTCAGTAGTTAGCAGAAATCAATTTTCCCGGGTAAGCATGGTAAGCTGCGTTCTATCAACATAGGCAACCAGTCAAATGATGATTTCTGAGTTTAAATGACATCTATTTGCATTATCAGAACATAAATTAAAAAAAAAAAAAAAAAAAGCTCATATATCTAAACATCATTGGCACAAGAACTCATATCTGTTCAGCTATGACTACGTTACGGAACATAAAATTGCTTGTTGTCCCATTGTGCACAAGTGTGTTTAGGTATACTGTACACACGTATGGACAGCTGTACTATACACATGTTGAACAGCTGTATTGTACACACGTATGAACAGCTGTACTGTACACGCGTATGAACAACTGTACTGTACACGCGTATGAACAACTATACTATACACATGTTGATTAGCTGTACTGTACACACGTATGAACACCTGTACTGTACACACGTATGAACACCTGTACTATACACATGTTGAACAGCTATACTGTACACACGTATGAACACCTGTACTGTACACGCGTATGAACAGCTGTACTATACACATGTTGAGCAGCTGTACTGTACACACGTATGAACAGCTGTACTGTACAGATGTTGAACAGCTGTACTGTACACGCGTATGAACAGCTGTACTGTACATGCGTATGAACAGCTGTACTGTACACGCGTATGAACACCTGCACTGTACACGCGTATGAACAGCTGTACTGTACACATGTTGAACAGCTGTACTGTACACATGTTGAACAGCTATACTGTACACACGTATGAACACCTGTACTGTACACGCGTATGAACACCTGTACTATACACATGTTGAACAGCTGAACTGTACACACGTATGAACAGCTGTACTGTACACACGTATGAACAGCTGTACTGTACACATGTTGAACAGCTGTACTGTACACGCGTATGAACAGCTGTACTGTACACGCGTATGAACAGCTGTACTGTACACGCGTATGAACAGCTGTACTGTACACGCGTATGAACACCTGTACTGTACACGCATATGAACAGCTGTACTGTACACGGGTATGAACAGCTGTACTGTACACATGTTGAACAGCTGTACTGTACACACGTATGAACAGCTGTACTGTACACATGTTGAACAGCTGTAATGTACACGCGTTTGAACAGCTGTACTGTACACGCGTATGAACAGCTGTACTGTACACGCGTATGAACAGCTGTACTGTACACGCGTATGAACAGCTGTACTGTACACGCGTATGAACACCTGTACTATACACATGATGAACAGCTATACTGTACACACGTATGAACACCTGTACTGTACACGCGTATGAACAGCTGTACTATACACATGTTGAACAGCTGAACTGTACACACGTATGAACAGCTGTACTGTACACACGTATGAACAGCTGTACTGTACACATGTTGAACAGCTGTACTGTACACGCGTATGAACAGCTGTACTGTACACGCGTATGAACAGCTGTACTGTACACGCGTATGAACAGCTGTACTGTACACGCGTATGAACACCTGTACTGTACACGCATATGAACAGCTGTACTGTACACGCGTATGAACAGCTGTACTGTACACATGTTGAACAGCTGTACTGTACACACGTATGAACAGCTGTACTGTACACATGTTGAACAGCTGTACTGTACACGCGTATGAACAGCTGTACTGTACACGCGTATGAACAGCTGTACTGTACACGCGTATGAACAGCTGTACTGTACACGCGTATGAACAGCTGTACTGTACATGCGTATGAACACCTGTACTGTACACGCGTATGAACACCTGTACTGTACACATGTTGAACAGCTATACTGTACACACGTATGAACACCTGTACTGTACACGCGTATGAACAGCTGTACTGTACACACGTATGAACAGCTGTACTCTACACATGTTGAACAGCTGTAATGTACACGCGTATGAACAGCTGTACTGTACACGCGTATGAACAGCTGTACTGTACACGCGTATGAACAGCTGTACTGTACACGCGTATGAACACCTGTACTGTACACGCGTATGAACAGCTGTACTGTACACGCGTATGAACACCTGTACTGTACACATGTGTGAACAGCTGTAGTGTTCAATTCATAGGCATAACAAGTCAAAATCTGTATTCTATATACATTTATTTGAAGCCAATATAGGTAAATTTTCAATATCGTTTCATGGAGCTAATGTGGGGACAAAAAAGAACTGGGTTATATGCAAAGTGAAACTTCTGTCATATTGTTAAAAGAGCATCTTGAATGGCATATATCAGCTAAAGAGTAAACAATTATGAAAGTTAATTCTCACCACCTTATACGGGGCTTATCTAAAAATCATTTACCAATTTGTCTTTGATCAAGCGTTCATCTAGTTCAAGGAAAACATCGCCATATGATGGCATATAAGGATTTTTCCTCCCTCTTTGAAGACCACCGTTGGTTACTTGTATGTTGTACATGACTATTATTTGTTGTGGTGAATTGATAAACCATGTTTCTATAATTTGCTAATCTTCTGCTTTTGTACATATAAATTTCAGTGCATAAAATTCATTTTAATGCAATCAAATTTGAACTTAGACAAAGGTGTCACAAATCGACCTGACCACATGCATAGACTAAGATAAGAAAAAAAACAAACTGTATACTTAGATTGATTGTTCACTGAAATTGAAACACTATGCTGGCACATGACTGGCATTATCATATACCAGTACAAGTTACACTCGGGTTTAGCCGGGAATACGGCAATATAGAGCACCATGATGAATGTGCAGACCCTGAAGCCAAACTATCCATGGAAATGTAGACCTGAGGGAAGCCTCAACGGCCTACATTTTCCTTGTTTGGTTCTGGCTAATGGGTCCACATTTCAATCAGGGTGATTCATATTGCCGTATCACCGGCTCAACCCCAATGTGACGATTGTATCTGCGGATAGTGAAAAAAAATCTTCATTTTGCAGTTTTCTGGTCTGTTGTCACCCTCAAGTGAACATATTTCCGCAAAATGTCCTCACCAAAAGTTGTCTGGGTCGAATGTAAAACGAGGCGCTAAAATGACATCACAAGCAATTTCCCTGGGTAATCCTGGGGCTAAAGAATATAGACACTGGTGAAGCCAGTTATACGGGAACACGTGCAAGAGAAACTAACTAATCACTGAAATTCCTTTATTTTTTATCATCTTGGAGGTAATGCCCAGTATTGCAACTACCGATGATGCCCGGTATTGCTACGATAGATAATGCCCGCCACGGTATTGTTACAACAGACAATGCCCGGTATTGCTACAACAGACAAGGCCCGGTATTGCGACAACAGCCAATGGCCGGTATTAATACAACAGACAATGCACGGTATTGATACAACTGACAATGCCCGGTATTGCTACAACAGATAATATCCGGCATTGCTATGACAGATAATGCATAGTATCCCTGAGACAGAAGATGCCCACATCGCTACCATAGGCAATCGGCCTTATTGCTATAAAAAGCAAAGGCCAGCATTGCTGCGACATGCGATGCCTGGTATTGCCCTGACAGTTGAGGCCCTGTACTACCACGTCATTGTATGGCCCTCATTGCTGCGACAGGCGCTGCCCTGTGATGTTACCGACAGGTGATACCCGGTATTGCTATGACAGGTGAAGCCCATTATTGCTACGACAGCCGATACCTTGTATGGCTCGAACAGGTGATGTCAAGTTTTGCCAAGGGGGGGGGGGGATGCCCAGTATCGCTACCAAAGATAATGGCTCTGATTGCTATGACAGGCGATGCCCTGTATTGCAGCAAGAGGTAAAGTGGACTATTGCTATAGCAGGCCATGCCCCGTATTGCTATGACATACGATGATGTCCCGCAACACTACTACAAGTGATGCCAGGTTTGGCACTACAGGTAATTGGCAGTATTGCTGTGACATGTAATTCCCCCTAATACTGTGAGAGGCAATTCCCAATATTGCTACGTCAGTCGATCGCCAGTATAGCTACATCAGGCAATGCCAATGTTGCTACATCAGGCTGTGCCTCGTTTTGCTACGAAATTTGATGCCAAGCATTGCTATGACTGGTAATACTCGTACTGCCATGAAGTGAGAATCTGTAATGGTATGACAGGTGATGACTGCAATTACGACTGGTAATGACCAGTAAATAAGTATTACTATGGCCTGCAATGACAGGTATGACAGGTGATGACCGCAAATATGACTGACTATGACAGGTAAACATGTATCAATATGGCCTGCAATGACAGGTATGACCGGAACTATGAATGATTATGACCGGTAAACATGTATTAATATGGGCTGCAATGACATCCGTGTAGCACCTGCAATAACAAATATGACCCCCTGTTATGGATACAAATATAGGCCTATGGCTGTATTTTTCATTATTGAGTTTCAGGCGTTTGGGAGATACCCTATGCAAGTCCTGTCCAAATTTCGTTACTCTTACTGTGGCCTCCTCAATTGTAACCAGGAGAATCTTGTTAAAATGAATTAAGATGCTAAGGTACTCAAATGTTAGAGCCCCTGGCTAGGAAATTGACTGATCTTCAATCCAACGAATGTGAACACAATTCTGTCACCTCAGGCTCAGTATTGTCTCTTTATAATGACACAATAAACTGCCATGAAACCGAGCTACCAGACCTGAATGTTTCACACGAAAAGATTATGACTGGTAAGTTGATCACGACGATTTAGAGCAATATGGTAGGCGTTTAAATTTTCATTTTAGTTGTATCAAGGTTAGCTTCAATCAAAAGGCGCCTGAAGACACTGACAAGGCACTAGTTACGACGTGGCGTAAAGAACAATTCGCAGTCCTTAAACAAATATCAGATATATAACTCTAGCATAGGATTAGTCAAAACAAGGCACTCAACAGGCGAAAATGTCTGATTTTCCAGTTGCTGCACGATGATTCACATGTCAAGAGCCAGAAGCAAGCTAGATATAATTAGGCACAACAGGCTATCATGTCTGGCCACACACCTAGAAGGAAATTAGGCACACTGGGCTATCATTTATGACCATGCAGCTGAAGGGAATTAGGCGCAATAAGCTATCATGTCAGGCCATGCAGGTAAAGGGAACTGGGCACAACAGGCTATTATGTCTTGCCACAGAGCTACAAGGAACTAAGCGCAATAGGCTATTATGTCTGGCCACAGAGCTACAGGGAACCAAGCACAATAGGCTATTATGTCTTGCCACAGAGCTAAAGGGAACTAAGCATAATGGGCTATTATGTCTTGCCACAGAGCTACAGGGAACTAAGCACAATAGGGTATTATGTCTTGCTACAGAGCTATAGGGAACTAAGCGCAATAGGCTAGCATGTCTGGCCACATAAATAAAGGGAACTAGGCGCAATGGCTATCATATTTGGACATGTAGCTAAAGGGAACTAAGCGCAATAGGCTTTTATGTCTGGCCATGCAGCTACAGGGAACTAGGCGCTATAGGCTATCATGTCTTGCCACAGAGCTACATGGAACTAAGCGCAATAGGCTAGCATGTCTGGCCACACAACTAAAGGGAACTAGACACAATAGGCTATCACATTTGGACATACAGCTAAAGGGAACTAAGCGCAATAGGCTATTATGTCTGGCCATGCAGCTAAAAGAAACAGACACAATAGGCTATCAAGTCTGGCCACGGAGCAAAAAAAGAAAATCGTGGACACTAGGACTTACCACAGAAAAGTGCTGATCAAGTATCATCGGGCGCCAGATATGTGCTAAGAACAGATGAGATTACACTTGTGCCGGGTCTAGTTAAACTGTCTTAACTCATTCCACCCTGATAGAAGACTGAGTCAACAGCTTTCCTTGGCGCCCTCTGGGCGCCCAGAGCGCGCCAAGGAAAGCTGTTGACCATGGGCATATAATTTGGAATGATCTTCCATGCAAGTTTCATCCAAAATATTGAAAAAATAATCCCTAAATTAGTAAAATACAATTAGCAGACGACATTTAGATATTAGCGGGAAAAAGCGTCATCAGGGTGGAATGAGTTAAATGTGAGTTTGTGTGGTGTTTTCCCAGAGGAGTGCCTTCTGAGCCAGAAGCTTCCACTGGTGGGCAGCAGGGTAGTACCGGGACTGATGGAGATTTGGTATTGCCCCTAATGAATGAAAGCCCTAATGCGACCATGGAGGTCTGGGCTTCACCACCTGAAGATGGTAATGCAATACAGTCACAATGCAATAACGTCATAAGGGAGGAGCCAATGTTGACCAATGGGAAAGGTGATGCTGGTGCCCAGCCTTCTCAACAGGTTGTCATGGCTATGCCTGTTCCCGGACCAGGTCTTAGGGGACAGTGTCATCACCACCATCAGCTCCACCAAGATTGGTTGCAGTCAAACAGCATGTCCTACAGAGGAGGAGCAAAAGTGACAAAGGCTGGAAGCCATAGAGCTTGCTGCTTGTATGTGTGCTTAATGTGCGTTTGTTTCACCATTGGATCCTTAGAGCTATTACCAGATGGCCTTCTGTTGACTAAGGCAGACCAACTCTGTGTACAATCTTCAGAATGGACTATTTTGGTAGTAATGGAAACCCCAGTGTTAGACCCTGATTTTAATACATACTATTAATATGATGATTGGACAGGTCTGACTTGCCAAAGTCAGAGGTCTTACTACAGGCTTACAAAATCAGTCTTGGAAGGGCCAGCTTAAATTCCTAAAAACATATCTTCAAAGGGTAGGAGCTGGGCCCAAGGTAATTGTGCCCCCACAGAGTGAAGCATGGATGGTTTGACTTTATTGGTCAGGTGGGACACACCTTGGTTGGTCTGGCAACACACAATAGTATTGAACAGTGTAGACCAGCCATAATACAAACTTGCAAATACCAACAGGAAGTAGTGCGTCAGATTAAGAAACTTACTTCTGTGTTGAACTGGACACAGAATGCTGCCAGGTGGAACAGAAACCAGATCTCCCAAGTAGCTACTTTCATTTCAGGTTATCTGATTCCCAAGCTGAATAAGGTAATAACCAGTTTGGGTTCAACAAACAATATACTTTATCGATTATAACGTCCCTTTTATTTTGCAAGAGTGGTCGATGCCTTACAACAGGTTACCCTTTCGTAAATACCTTAGCCCTTAAAGTGCTAATCACGGCTATAGTCGTTTTCTCATTACCGTAAAACATATAACGGTTAAAAGATTCAAATTCCTCATGAAGAGACCTCTCATTCAAATACCAGCAAGCTTAGTCTAAAGCAAATAGTAGTCTTAGTCAACAGCTCTCCTTGGGGCACTTTGCGCGCAATGCACGCAAAGTGCCCCAGAGAAAGCTGTTGACTCAATCTTAAATCAGCGCTTTAAGGGTTAATGGGTGCCCGGTGGGCCGAGCTACAACAGCTGTAAGGCTGGTGGAGCAATTTGCTTGACTTTCACCTCTGCGGGCGGGGTTCCATTTACGGCCGGGAAAGCAGGTGGAAAGAGTTCCTACCGTCTAATTGGAAACGGTGGTTTTTTCCCGAGCCGTTCGGTTTTCTCCACTAAACAATTAGGTTGGAAAATACACGCCAACATCTGTGCCATAGAGTCTGATTAATATAGGCTTGGCCGACCTTGCAAATTATGTGAATGATATGGGCTAATTTTTGTGTTTTCTATTTATTTGTTATCAGAATGACTGAGTCACAGGAAAGAGGTTGTGTTGTCTTTACCTCATTTGTTGTTAGAATTACCGGGTCAGAGGAAACAGGCCATGGTGTGTTCACCTCCTTTGTTGTCAGAATGATCGAGACAGACGAAAGGGTCGCGCTGTCTTTATCTCATTTGTTGTTAGAATGACCAGGTCACAGGGAAAATGTCGTGCTGTCTTTACATCATTTATAATTAAAATGACAGGGTCGGTTATCTTTACCCCGTTTCTGGTTTGAATGTCCGGTTGAGAGGAAACAGGATCGTGCTGCCTTTATCCCATTTGTGGTTAGAATGCCCCGTTGAAAGGAAATAGGCGGTGTTGTGCTTGCATCATTTGCTGTTAGATTGACTGGGTCATAGGAAAGAGGTCGTGGTGTTTTCACCTCATTTGTTGTAAGAATAACCTGGTCACCTGAAAGGGATTGTATTGTCTTAACCTCATTTGTTGTTAGACAAACCGGATCATAGGAAACAGCTAGATTGTGTTGTCTCACCTCACTTTTTAGGCTGACTGAGTTAGGGAAATCGAGTCATGTTGGCTTCATCTCATTGTTAGAATGACCGGGTCAGTGGAAAGAGGTCGTGTTTTCTTAACTGTATTTCTTGTTAGAATGTCCGGTGCAGAGAAAACAGGTCGTGCTGTCTTTACCTCATTTGCTCTCAAAATTATCGGGTCAGAGGAAAGATGTTATGTTGTCTTTATCTCATTTGTTGTTAGAATGACCTGGTCAACGGAAAGAGGTTGTGTATATATTATTTGTTGTTAGAATGACTGGGCTAGAGGGAACAGGTCGTATTAGTCGTTACCTTATTTGTTTTTAGCATGACCGCGTCACAGGAAACAGGCCGTGTTGTGTTTACCTCATCTGTTTTAAGAATGACCGGGTCAGAGGAAAGAGGTCGTCTTGTCTTTGTCTCAATTGCTGTTAGAATGACCGGGTCAGAGGGAACAAACCAGTATAGCCGAGTAATTGCACTAGGTCAGTCCGCCTGAAAAATACTCTCCACGGGGTTAGTTTTACTTTTATCTAGTAACTGGTTCTCTGTCTGTTTCCAATATTTATACCAAAGCAGCACCAGGGAAACTATGCCACTCTGTGCGTCGCACTGTAGTGATAGGATTGGGCTATCCTCCAGTGGGTATTTCCCACCTTTTCTGGGAGATACAGCTATAGTTACTGGATAAAAGACTGGATCAATTATATTCCCCCTATAACATGGCGCTATAAATACCAGACCTATTTTTTTTATATTTCTACAACGTATTATAGCACACCCTTTCTGACACTGTTTTTTTTATTTGAATAATGTAATCTTTCAAACAGGTTACGTTTATGCAAGGTTTACAGACTTTGTAATTTGACGACGATAAAAATGGTCATACATGTAAGTTATCGATCAAAAAGAGTCGACTGGGCGCCGTGTAATCAATGGCATCGGCGCTTAAATAGCAGTTAAGGAAACATGTTATGAGCAATGCAGTATGAGCCAGGGCGCTGTCTCGGCTCAGCGTAGCCGCAGGCTGATTTAGTTCAGGGACCACTCAACACAGCTGGGGGATGACCTTCCCTCATTCAACTTGACAAGTTACCCTGTTAACCACAATTTAATTTCCACTTTTTATCACATTCTTGGACTAATTTCAAGATATGATAACATTATATCTGTGGACCCCGGATGGAAACAAATACCCTCCAAAGTATTAAAAATATAAAATTGTCATCCATAACAAATCTTTTCTATGCCTTTTGTTTTACCGCTGAACATTTCTATGTTAGGTGGACGAGCTTCGTATTAAACAGCGAGTGACCCATGTAGAACACAACTCACTGCGCATGCTCAGCTTAGATGGCTATTTGCTTTGTTCACACTCATAGATCAAAGCATTAAGGTATACGCGTAACTCTTATTCTTAATCCTTTTACTGGCAAAACGCTAGCCAAGTTTTGTAAAGTTGCAAACTGTTTGAAGTCACTGCATGCCCCTGGATACATGTATATATGGTTCGGTAGTAAACCTTTGCTCCCTTAACCCAGGTAAATCACACTTATAGTGCTTATCGTAATGATTCTAGCTTCATGTACCAATTAAACTTTTCATTCAATTACCCGCAAGACTAGATTCAAATCAACTTTGCCAGAGTTGCTTCAAATCAAGAGTACTGTTTTACCAGAATCAGTTCTTTAGTGTGCCGAGCTGCAACGTGTACCAAGGGAAGTGAGTGGCTATAACCATGCACATAGGCGGGTGGCTACAACCGTGCACGGAGGCGGGTGGCTGTAACCATGCATGGGAGCGGGTGGTTATAACCATGTACAGGAGCGGGTGGCTAAAGCTTTGTTCGATGGCATGAGGTTGCAACCATGCATGGAGACGGGTGGCTAAAACTTTGCATGGATAAGTTAACGTAAGGATTATGACAACATATTCATTCAAAAATAACATATCAAGCTCATCACACATCACATTCATAATTGCTTTCTTTTTGACCAGAATTCAACTCTTTCAGTGCCAATCATTACTAAAGTAGATTTACTAAAGTCAAACTAGTCTGAATTATCATTAAGATTTCAGACTCGTGATCTTCGTAAAAAGACATTTCATTCAAGTACCATCATGCCTCTAGTCCATGAGAAAAGCTGTTGCCTCAGCCCAACATATGGCACTTAACCATTTCCCCCTCAAACCGGCCAAAACCGGCTGGTGGTCAAATGTCGTCTGCTTCAGTGTTTTTAAATAATTTCAACAGTTATGAAAAACAATTTGACTGAGAAATGTACATGAGACTTTTCAAGATCACATGCCCCAGGTCAACAGCTTTCCTTGGCATGGGTTGGGCACTTAGTGCCCAACCCATGCCAAGGAAAGCTGTTGACTTAGTCTTAATTCAAGGGGGAAAGGGTTAAAGAGGTAAAGTGCGAAATGTGCTAACTTCTTCTCGTGTTATAATTTATATTCGCACATCTTATTCAGTTACACATTTTGAATATCAGTAATTTATTCGCATGCTTCACTTTTTGAAAAAGAACAATCATTAATTGTTGATAATTTCAAGATGTTCTTACGGTATTGCCTAAATAAAAGGCTTGGCACATTATTAAATTTCGACTTTCTACAACGAAGGGGATGATTGGAAAAGACAATCAAATTGTTCATTGTTCTACCTCCGCATGGAGACACGCAAAGAAATCCCTAATAAAAAAGTAAAAAACAGTTGTATAATCCGTGTGTAATAAGTATTGATGCAGGTTCAGGCAAAGTAAACCATTTCGCTTCGCTTTTAATATCTGAAGAAAGATATAAAGTAACTATTCATGACGGAGATAATATCAACTTACAAAAACGTTTCCTTGGCAGACTGAAACTTATACATCAGATCGCGTCCAGCTGACCCGGCATTCATTGTTTCATCCAACTTGATCTCACTCAGGGTAAATATTATCCGTTTCTGGGATCAGCAATTTCCTGCTTTTAGTTTCC
>OZ026628.1:719200-754200 GCA_964020975.1 Hermodice carunculata
TTAGACTAACCTTCCAAACTTGTGGAAAGAACCCAGATGAAAATATCAGGTTGAATAACTGCACTAAAGTAGGAGAGAGAGAGTTCTTGCATACCTTTATCATCTCGTTTAATATCCCGTCCTTACCAGGCGATTTTCCGTTTTTTAACTCAGAAATGCCAACCTTTATTTCACTCATATCAATTTTGTAATCAATCTCTGAAAATGTGGGTAGAATATTACTATTAACTTTCTCCGATACCTCCCTGAACATTGGGCTTTGACTCGCATTGATCCCGTTTTTCATAACATTACTGAAATGTGTGAACCACTGAGAGGGTTCAATTTTCTCACTGGGGTTAGATTTTGGCGAGACCAGATCTTCTAATTTTTTGATCAGATTCCAGTATTCAGTGGAATTTGCATTTCTAAAAGAGCTCATGGAATGTAAGATATTATTTCTAAAATCTCTTTCTTTAATTTTGCTTATCTTACGAAAATTCCGTCTCGTAGCATAATATGTTTGTCAAAGTGCAAAATTGTGGGGGTCTGCTGATAGCTTACGAGCGAGATATTTGACATTTCTGAACATAATATAACAATCCTTATCAGCAAAAGATGCCAAGCGCTTTCGATTAACTTTTTTCCGTTCCTTATATTTTAAAGCTAGTTTGCCCGCTTTGTAAAAAATGCAATTTAGATCATGGACTGCTTTATCTACGTCCTCTCGCTTCTCTGGATTGTATTCCATGGCCATGACGTTTTTAAGTCTACTATACACACTGTCTCAAGTGCATGTTTAAATGCCTCTGGACTCGCTTTGTTCCATATTGGTTTCAATGGAAGAGCCTCCAGTTTAGGTTTACAATGTTGTGCTGTATGTGACAATTCTTCTATGTACGCTCCTGCTAATACTGCTAGCCTAATTGATGGTCTGAGAACCAGGCTGTATTGTGTACCTCCATATAAGTAACCTTGTGCAGAATACTTTCTTGGGCTATTATGTAATCCACACATGTTGGACGTCTTGCATTGTGACTATAGCAAGTTGGTTTACCCTGTAAGTTACCGAGTACACGGCCATTTAATATTCGCATACCTGTAGAGATGCATAAATCTAACAAGTGTTTGCCATGTTCATCTACGTTTCTGTGATCCATGTTACATCTTGTTAGTGCCTGATCAGTGAAATTATCTAATGGTAGAGGCAGATGTGACTCATCCGCTTTACTTGCGCATACGTAGTCATTTTCTGTATCAGTTGCGGCATTGAAGTCCCCTAATACCATGCACGCCGCACCTTTACTCATATATTCACTTATGTTATTTGACAGAATTTCAAATACATCAATATCACTGTTGTATATTGAGTTTCGTGGTGAGACATAAACAAAAGCTACATATAAATCATTTTTCCATTTTGAAGAATTCTTGTTTTAACTTAATCCAAACAACATCTGGGTTTGAAATATCAATAAAAGTTACACCGGGCATACGTTCCTTTCGTACGTACACAGCTATACCACCCGAGTGCTTTCTTGCAGTGGTTGATTTGGTACGAGCACTCCTGTGAGAAGAATAACCCTTAATATCTAGACATTCACTTGGACTTGCGTGAGTCTCAGAAAGACCTACGATGTCATATTTTGTCACACTGTCTATAAATTCCCTATCCTCAAATTTAGAAGCTGATCGACCACAAACTGTATGCTTGTGGCCATGTATATTCCAGTGCATTATATGTACATCAGTCATTGTTAATGCGCGTCAAGTTGGAATAGATTAGCGGTTTTCATCACGTTGGTCGCGTCCACTCCCATTGAACCTGTTGCGGTTTTGTGGTTGAAGTTTTGGATTATAGCGGTATTTCACGTTCGCTGCAAGTAGTCTGGTACTCTGTTCGTATTTTCTACCAGTTTTGTCGCTTGGTGAATCGTTGGTGCCGTTCGTTTCTCTACTTTCTGATTTCTAATGGTTTGCATTGGCATGATAAAAAAACCATGTCATTTTTTGCAGACTCGTTAGTCCGTGCTTGACCCAGACGGATTACACCTTTCATGGGCTGGCACCCAGGCCCTTATACAATGTTTGCAGCTCCCGATCAACCCAAACGCCAACCAAACTGCCCAAACAAGGAACCCAGCTACAAACAAAGGACGGTCTGCGATCCAGGCAAGCCACTCATACAAGCCTCGTTGTTGGCGCTGCGGAGAAACCGGCCACGTGACCGATTCTTGCCGTCACTCAGAAAGACTCAGGTGTAAAACATGCAATCGACTTGGACATAAACAAAAACTATGTGGTTTGATTTCAAAGAAATAGGACTGTGGCAAAGAAGGTAGGGCCGAAAATAATTCTGTTATTGTCAGCAACAAATACAGTACATTGTCCGTTACAGCTTCGGTCTCCGATGAACAACCAGCAAATCAATCATGTGACGAGCCTCTCTCTACCTCTTCTGACTTTATACATGTAGCTGCTGATGATCATGAAGACGCTTCAAACCATATACGAAATTGTATTTCTACTGATTATGGTCATGATAACGTTCCTAATCATAATTGTGATCTCATTTCTACCAGTACTACTGGTCATGATGGCCATCAAAATCACAACTGTAATTGCCTTGCCACTATTATTACTGATGGTCATGATGATGTACATAATCATTACTGTAATTGCATTTCTACTGCCGATGGCCATGATGATGATGATGTTCATAATCAAAATCATAATGATTTCATTCCTTCTGAAAGTAACACATCTCTTGATCATAATGTGTCTGATAATGATGGAGATGAGATTAGAGACACTCAGGTTGACTTCAATGCTTTTAAATCTTTCCGTGCAAAGCACGCGAAAAATCTTATTTTTGGTCACTTAAATATTAACAGTTTTAGATATAAGCATGCTGAAGTGGCTGAACTCCTGCAAAATGGCTATATTGATGTTTGTGGTGTAAGTGAAACAAAGCTAGATGAAAATTTCACCTCTGCTCAATTTAATGTTGAAAACTATGCATTGTATCGCAAAGATCGTAACTGCCACGGTGGTGGTCTATTGATGTACATACGCTCTGATATACCTCATAGACACAGAGTTGAACTTGAGTACAATCAACATGGCATTGAAATGCTTGTCCTTGAGATTCATGTAAAAAAGGAAAAATGGATGATCGCCACAATATACCGCCCACCTTCTGTACATATTTCTAAACTCACAGATGCTATTGACCATCTTTCAAATGTTTGTGAGGATGAATGTAAGACTTACTTCATAATGGGTGACTTAAATGTAAACTTTCTTGGTAAAAATAAGGACAAGGCCGATCTGGATAACATTCTTGATGTGTATGATTTATCAAATGTTATAAAATCTCCTACTTGTTTCAAAGGTGCAAACCCCACGCTAATTGACTTAATATTGACGAACTGTCCGAAAAGAGTGTCAGGGTCTGCAAGCATAGACACTGGGATCAGTGATTTTCACAATTTGGTATTGACCAGCACTAAAATACAACTGCCTAAACCAGTAAAAGGAAACTTTCACTATCGCAGCTACAAATCTTTCAATGAAGAAAAATTTGTAGTTGACCTTGAAGCCGCTCCGTTCCACGTAGCTGGCATTTTCGACGATATTGACGATGCAATATGGTTTCACGACACACTTCTCTGTAAGGTTATTAATGAACACGCTCCGCTAAAGAGCAAGCGTGCCAGAGAAAACAATGCACCCTTCATGAATGGTGAATTAAGACGTGAGATAAACATTAAGCGTACCCTGCGCAAGAAAAGTAAAAAACACAAAGGCATCTGGGAGGCATATCGTGTTCAAAGGAACAAAGTTACTTCTCTACGCAAATTGTCTATCAAACGTTACTTTAGGGATAGATGTGAGCATCCTATTTCCCAACAATCCTTCTGGAAAACTATCAGGCCTTTTCTAACCGAAAACTCTAAATGTAACCAAAGTCGCACGGTTATTCTAATGGACGATGAAAATTTAATTCATGATGCAAAAGATGTTTGTGATATTTTTAATAATTTCTTTATATCCGCTGGCGGAAAATCACCAAACCGGAACTCTGTTTCGCAAAATAAAAATACGCCACCTGGCGGTAAGCATGAGAGCTTAAAGAAGATTGAAACTGAAATAAATGATAGTAACAGTGCTTTTGAATTTCAACCTGTGAATGAAGAACATGTACTCAAAGTGCTTTTGGACTTAAATGAAAAAAAGGCTACTGGTCCAGATAATATCCCTGCAAAGTTATTAAAGATTGGCGCTGAGGCCATCTCACCATCTCTTACCAAGCTTATAAACATGTCAATAACTTCCAACAAATTTCCGTCTGATCTCAAAAAGGCAAATGTTCTGCCAGTGTATAAGAAAGGCGATTCTCTTAACAAGTCTAACTACCGCCCAGTTAGTATTCTATCTAGTGTCTCAAAAATTTTTGAAAGTGTGCTGAATGAACAAATGACTGATTTCTTCAAAGATATTCTGAATTCTTTATTATGTGCATTTAGGACAAACTATAGTTGTCAAAGCCTACTCATTAAAATCATTGAAGACTGGAAACATGCCCTAGATAAACATGAGTCTGTAGGAGTCATTCTAATGGACCTTTCTAAAGCTTTTGATTGTCTTCCTCATGATCTACTACTTTGTAAACTAAAATCTTATGGTTTCTCGGACAATGCATGTAATTTAATTGGTAGTTATCTAACTGACCGTGAACAAAGGGTAAATTACGGTGGTAGTTTCAGTCAATGGACGAACATATTAAGAGGGGTTCCCCAAGGAAGCATCCTTGGCCCCCTGCTCTTCAATATCTTCATGAACGATTTTTTCTTCTTTCTTAAAGGCAAGTGTGATCTTTATAATTATGCGGATGACAATACTTTATCTGTTCATGATCATGACCTCAGATCCTTAAAAACGACTCTAGAAACAGCTGCGCAAATTGGCATTAAATGGTTTCACGACAATGACATGAAAGTAAATCCTGATAAGTTTCAAGCTATGCTACTCACTTCAAGTACCCAATGTCATCCGGATAATTACTGCTTTGAAATAGAAGGTGTCAAACTCAAGCCGGAAAAATCTGTAAAATTACTTGGTGTATATATAGATGATAAGCTGAAATTCCATGACCACATTACTCATATATGTAAGCAGGCTGCTAAACAAATAAGTGTACTAAGACGCTTCTCCACGATTCTAAGCCAAAAAGAAAAGATGCAAATTTTTAATGCCTTCATTCTGTCTAATTTCAATTACTGCCCGCTTGTTTGGCACCTATGCGGACAAACCGACACTAACAAAATGGAAAGAATACAAGAACGAGCCCTTCGCTTTGTCTTAAATGACCACAACTCCTCTTATTATGATCTTTTACAACGTGCACACAAGCCGTCTCTCTATCTAGGTCGTCTGCGCAAATTGTCAATAGAAATATACAAAATTATCACACACAACGGCCCAAATTTCCTTGAAAGTTTATTTGAAAGATACGAGACTCCTTACAATCTAAGAGACAACAATAGGATCCATCAGCCTGCTTACAGTACGATAACTTATGGCAAAAACTCGGTACGCTACCAAGGGGCCAAGCTATGGAATGTACTCCCCCTCCATATCAAGGAAGCAACTACCCTCCCGCAGTTCAAAAGACTCATACATACATGGCTTGGCCCATCCTGCAAATGTTCTATATGTGTATTGTGCCACAGCAGGAAGTAAGCCACTTTTTTTACTTTTTTTTTTCTTCTTTCAAAATGACTGCATGTATATATTTTCGCCTCTATTTCATTGTACTTACCATCTCATTGTTGTCTTTTTCATCTATAGTCGAAGAATAGTGCCTCGGCGCTAATGTTTTTATTGTACTGTACCTCGACTTGAAATAAAGATTATTATTATTATTATTATTATTATTATTATTATTATTATTATTATTATTATTATTATTATTATTATTATTATTATTATTATTATAATCACTACCATTGTTCTGACTACTTTGAAATTCTCTTTTCATGTAAACCCAAATAAGCACAATCCGCTTGCAGGGCCCCAAATATGGTAAGCCGCATCTGAATCCTCACCCAAGCATGCCAAATGTGGTTACGTTTGGTGTTTCAAAGGTAAAAAAAAAAGAGTTTAAAGCCACTCAATCTGCATTTTTTAATGAAAAACAGCACAGAGGTAAAGCTACACGTTTATTTCATACAATAATAAAAACATAACACAGAAGAAGTGAGTGTGTGTCATACTACAACAAAAAATGAATAAGAATTAAAATTTCTCTCAACGCAATTTTTCTCCAAACAGTCTTTTCCTCAACTCATGCAATTTGTAGCTAGCCTTCTAGCCTCACAAACAAACGTGTTATCCAATCCCATTAAAATCAACGGACATCAAAAGAAAAAACAAAAACAAAAAAACAAAACGAAACAAAAAACAAAAAAACAAAACAAACAAAAACAAAAACAAAAACAAAACAAAAAAAACCAAACACACACACACACACACACACACACACACACACACACACACACACACACACACACACACACAAACACAAAAAAACAACACACACTCATCCAAGAGCGGATCCCAGGAATTTTTTCCTGACTACCCCTCCCGTGAATTTTGGAGCAATCTTGATAAAGAAAATGAACAACCTGTTAGGACCAAACATAAACATTTTATAACCTTTTGTTTATTCTGTCAAGACTCACCTTTAAACTCGATCCTGGATATAGATATATATTTTAAATTTCTTCTTATATCAACTTGAAACAAAATGGTGCGCATTTTGCGCGAAAAAATGCGAAAATCCTAATAAGTCAGAAAGAATGCTATAAGATTTCAAAAAATTCCAATCCTGCGAAAAAACATATATGGATAAAACTCTATGGATACAGGTAGCAATCAGAAAATATCTAGGTAAAGACAGACAGCGTCCTCGTGTTCGAGAGTTACAATGCAGTGATTTTAAGTCACTATGATGACTACCTGCTCCAAAACACCAAAGCGAGTCCCTTATAGTAGTTAATTTGAATTGAGAAACAGCATCTGGTTCAATGAATATAGCAACTTGATCACAAATGTAGTTACTGTCAGCTGTTTTGTACGGAGATTCAGTGTGGTCGGCACATGCAAGTGTGATTTGTAGCCACAACCAAGTGCCCCAGCCATATATATGAAGAGCATTCTAGCATATTTTGGTGCCCCCTTAACTAAAATATATATATGTCTCAAGAAAAACAAAAAGGCACCTAGATGCGTATACCGATGAAGGGTGAGAGAGAGAGAGAGAGAAAGAGAGAGACAGAGAGAGAGGGAGAGAGAGAGAGAGAGAGAGAGAGAGAGAGAGAGAGAGAGAGAGAGAGAGAGAGAGAGAGAGAGGTGTCTTGGCTGCATTTGGCGCCAAGCAATCACTTTACGTACATCCTATAGTTATACAATATAAAATTCAGACATTGAAAGAGTTAACACAACGTGTACAATCACTTCACGTACATCCTTGAGTTATACAATATAACATTCAGACATTGAAAGAGTTAACACAACGTGTACAATCACTTCACGTACATCCTTTAGTTATACAATATAAAATTCAGACATTGAAAGAGTTAACACAACGTGTACAATCACTTTACGTACATCCTTTAGTTATACAATATAACATTCAGACATTGAAAGAGTTAACACAACGTGTACAATCACTTCACGTACATCCTTTAGTTATACAATATAAAATTCAGACATTGAAAGAGTTAACACAACGTGTACAATCACTTTACGTACATCCTTTAGTTATACAATATAAAATTCAGACATTGAAAGAGTTAACACAACGTGTACAATCACTTCACGTACATCCTTGAGTTATACAATATAAAATTCAGACATTGAAAGAGTTAACACAACGTGTACAATCACTTTACGTACATCCTTTAGTTATACAATATAACAATCAGACACTGAAAGAGTTAATACAACTTTACGTACATCCATTAGTTAAACAATCTAACATTCAGACATTGAAAGAGTTAATACAACGTGTACCATCACTTCACGTACATCCTTTAGTTATACAATATAACATTCAGACACTCCCACAACATGATCTTGGGGCTTGTGTCTTGGAATTAATATTGTTCGTAATTAGTGAGACCCTCTTCAGTCTGAAATGTAAACTTGTTTGACAGCAGACTGCTGGAGCCTGTGGGTTTAATCATCATTGCCCCACTATGAGCGGCATCCTTAACAGTTGGATCGTTGCCACAGGCACCAAGCATCTTCACCTTTTCTGTGTATCTGCGAAATATCTAAATAGAAAAATGATCCTGGCTCAAATGTCCACTAGTTCCCAGACCGTGGAAATCCATATCTATCTTGGCAAACAGCACCATTAAGTGTCTGTATACGCATGATGTTAGTGTCAACATCAAGTGTCTTTTTACGGCGTGATGTTAGTGTCAGTATCAGGTGTTTTCATACTGCATGACGTTAATGTGACCATTAAGTGTCTTCATACCGCATGATGTTAGTGTGACCATCAAGTGTCTTCATAATGCATGATGTTAGTGTCAGTATCAGGTGTCTTCATACTGCATGATGTTAATGTGACCATCAAGTGTCTTCATACCGCATGATGTTAATGTGACCATCAAGTGTCTTCATACCGCATGATGTTAATGTGACCATCAAGTGTCTTCATAATGCATGATGTTAGTGTGACCATCAAGTGTCTTCATACTGCATGATGTTAATGTGACCATCAAGTGTCTTCATACTGCATGATGTTAATGTGACCATCAAGTGTTTTCATACCGCATGATGTTTGTATCAGCATCAGGTGTCTTCATACTGCATGATGTAAGTGGTGTCATTATGTGTATTCACACTTCATGATCTTGGTGTCACTTTCAGGTGTCTTTATAATAGATTATGTTAGTGTTATTATCAAGTGGCCTCATATTGGATAATGTTAGTGTCACCATGACATGTCTTCATATCGCATGATGTTAGTGTCACCATGACGTGTCTTCATACTGCATGATATTAGTGTCACCATGACGTGTCTTCATACCGCATGATGTTAGTGTCACCATGACGTGTCTTCATACCGCATGATGTTAGTGTCACCATGACGTGTCTTCATACCGCATGATGCTAGTGTCACCATGACGTGTCTTCATACTGAATGATGTTATTATCACAATCAGGTGTCTTCATACCGTATGATGTTAGTTTCATCACCATGTCTTCTTTTAGGGGAAAATACGTTTTTGCCATCCATTTCTGTCTGAATATTTTTCCGACATGCACCGTTTCATGATCTTAACCAGCATCCATTTTTGGTCACCACAGCTCATGTACAAACCTTTTACTAGAAAGGCTCCAGACTATATGAGATCTATGTTATTACAAACTCAAGACACTTGCCTGAGGCCAAGCATGAACGCCACATGAGGCACTTGCACTCTAAGCGGAGGAAGCACAAACGCTCCGTATATTGGCCGACTCTGGGATATCAACACGTAGTCCTTACTATGTAATAACAGCTACAACCCTTGACAGCGTCTAAAGGCCCGACTTTGACTTCATTTGTTTATACCACCCAAAGTCGTGAATATACTACCCAAAGTCGTGAATATACTATCCAAAGTCGTGGTTATACTACCCAAATTCCTGGTTATACTACCCAAAGTCAACGCCTGAAATTTAAGTGATATTTTAGCGCAGCACCTGGACGATATACACCATTTTGCCAGCCTTAGAACTCGTAAATCTGGACTTGATAAGCATTGGAGTGGTCGTCGTGCTCGTCATCACTATCATCATCATGAATTCCTCCACCACAACCAACAACAACAACAAAAAAATGTTATTTAAATGTTTGTAAACTGTTCATGCATTCTCAACCCAATCAAGTTGTTGAATATGGTGTTAGTTTAGTGATCATGAATCGCTCAAAAACAAAGAAAACATTTTTTTCTTTCATACTCTACATGTGTACATGTTATATATTTAACATATTGCTGTAGTTTATGTAACAGCGCAGTCAATAAAGATTCATTCATTCATCCAAATGGATTGGCACTCAAAGTATTTGAGAAAGGTAGAAAACGAGGAAAATGAACCATATTACAAAACAGAGTCCGCCGGAATAAATTCCGAGACAGAGCATAAAACATTCCCAGATATGCATTTTAGTTTAGTTTAAACATATTTATTTCAACTGGATCGCCCTTTAGTACACAAAGATGTCACTGATCGGGGGGGGGGGGGGGCTACAGAGCATGGAATGACACACAAAATGTATATTACAGAACACACAAGACAAAACAAGAAGTTCCCCAATTAATAAAGAAGCTGTTTACATGTTTCAGACTTGTACCCTGAATACAAAAATCAAAATAATTAAAGTCACCAAAATGCAACACAAAGCAAAGTAGTTCACTATATGTGGAATGCACACATATACCTCCCTGTTCACAATACGGTTCCGTGTATTTAGTCAAACAAATAGTGAAGTGCAATATATGTCCATTCCAGAATGCGACAAGTACGCATGTCCCAACAGTTTGGTAATTTTGTCTGGATTCTTTCGGCACATGTATTAAGTTAAACAAATAATCTTAAAGTGAAATATATGTCCATTCCAGAATGCAACAAGTACGCATGTCTCAACAGTTTGGTAATAATGGTGTTTGGATTCTTTCGGCACATGTATTTAGTTAAACAAATAATGTTAAAGTGAAATATATGTCCATTCCAGAATGCAACAGGTACGCATGTTCGAACAGTTTAGTAATGGTGTCTGGATTCTTTCGGCACACGTATTTAGTTAAACAAATAATGTTAAAGTGAAATATATGTCCATTCCAGAATGTGACAAGTACGCATGTCCCAACAGTTTGGTAATGGTGGCTGGATTCTTTCGGCACATGTATTTAGTTAAACAAATAATGCTTAAGTGAAATATATGTCCATTCCAGAATGCGACAAGTACACATGTCCGAACAGTTCAGTTATGATGTCTGGATTCTTTCGGCACACGCACTTAGTTCAACAATTAATGCTAAAGTGAAATATATGTCCATTCCAGGATGCGACAAGTACGCATGTCCCAACAGTTTGGTAATGGAGTCTGGATTCTTTCGGCACATGTATTTAGTTAAACAAAAAATGCTAAAGTGAAATATATGTCCATTCCAGAATGCGACAAGTACGCATGTCCGAACAGTTTGGTAATGGTGTCTGGATTCTTTCCGCACATAAAGAGTACAAACAATTTGATCCCATTCACGTTTTCAGAAAAAAGATCTTACAAAGGTCCCTTAAGCCTTTTGCCAAGGTTCGTGTTAAGTCTTTTACGGAGGTCCGTGTTAAGTCTTTTTGGAGGTCCGTGTTAAGTCTTTTACGGAGGTCCGTGTTAAGTCTTTTTGGAGGTCCGTGTTAAGTCTTTTACAGAGGTCTGTGTTAAGCCTTTTACGAAGGTTCGTGTTTAGTCGTTTACGGAGGTCCGTGTTAAGTCTTTTATGGAGGTCCGTGTTAAGTCTTTTTGGAGGTCCATGTTAAGCCTTTTGCAAAGGTTCGTGTTAAGTCTTTTACGGAGGTCCGTGTTAAGTCTTTTACGGAGGTCTGTGTTAAGTCTTTTACGAAGGTTCGTGTTAAGTCTTTTACGGAGGTCCATGTTAAGTCTTTTTGGAGGTCCGTGTTAAGTCTTTTACGGAGGTCCGTGTTAAGCCTTTTACGAAGGTTCGTGTTAAGTCTTTTACGGAGGTCCGTGTTAAGTCTTTTTGGAGGTCCGTGTTAAGTCTTTTACAAAGGTTCGTGTCAAGTCTTTTACGGATGTCCATGTTAAGTCTTTTTGGAGGTCCGTGTTAAGTCTTTTACGGAGGTCCGTGTTAAGCCTTTTACGAAGGTTCGTGTTAAGTCTTTTACGGAGGTCCGTGTTAAGTCTTTTTGGAGGTCCGTGTTAAGTCTTTTACGGAGACCTGGAGTCTTTCAACACAAATAGTAAGATTATGTACGATTTTCAATACACTGATATCGCCAGCTAAAAGCTTGATTTCACAGGCTGTGCCGTCAGTAATTTCATTTATAAAAACAAAGAACAACTGAGGGCCCAGTATGGAGCCTTATTGCACCCCAGCTATCCATGGTGGAGACTTTCCCTAAGAACTTGGAACAAGTAGTTGTATGTCCAGGCACAGCATGCGGTCCAGCTTTATCACTGACAAACAACTAAGTGGAGAGGAATTTAAGTAGTGACCCAGTACCAGATGACAGCAGATGTTAATCATTTGCGTTGTCTACCAAACGGGTAAAGTATGCACCCCTCTGTTCTTATCAGCATAATTAACATAATGTGCATGTCATATTTTGTTAATTATGCTGATTTATGCACATGAAAGCCTAACGTGGACCCCCCCCCCCCCCAGCCGACATGGCCTTCCATCTACTAGGGATATGGGGCTATCCGTCCTCTAAAGCAGTCTTTCCAACGTGCCACTGAGAGCCAAGCAGAAGTTTGAGTGCAAAGAGTAGTGCATTGTACATGTAAGTGGAAATCCACGACAGGGTTTGTGAAGGCGAGTTGTTTCAACTTGAATAGGACACCTTCATGCCAGACATGGTCAAACGCCTTAGATATATGAGGAAATACCATTCGGGCTTCCTTGCCAAGTTCAAGTCCATTGTAAATATCATGGAGAATGCATACAAGCTGATTGATGGTGGCGTCCTTTGCTTTGAAGCCAGAATTTTTAGAGGTAAGTAGACTATTTGTGATAAGGTACTCACGGAAAGCGTGGTAAATAAGTTGTTCAAGGACCTTTGAGACGCTACACAAGAAAGATATGGGAGCTTACATTGTTAGCAAACTAGGCGTAAAGATTTTTCACTTTCCAATGTGGTTGCATATAACCTGTCCATTGTCAATGAATGGAGAAATTGATTGGTGCAGTCTGTTCCCAGCTATTGGTTTAAACCGATGAGGGTTTATCGGGGTGGGAGCTTACATTGGTCAGCAAACTAGGTGTTAAAGATTTTTTACTTTTCAAGGTGGTTGGGTATAAACTTCCCATTGTCAATGATTGGGGGAATTGATTGGTGCAGTTTGTTATCAAGTTTTGATTTTAACTGACGGTCCACCACTTTTCAGGATTTATCTCTTTTCAATCAAGCTCAGAACGAACTTGCTAACATAATCAGTATGCCACTTATACAAAAAATATCACTATGTCACTTATAACGCAAACATCACACATCACTTATCATAAAAAATGCTCGGTATGTCACTTATAACAGAAACATCATCAGTATGTCATTTAATATGCAAAATCTTCACTATGTCACTCATCACAAAAATCACGTTATTTATCACAAAAATCACGTCACTTATCATACAAAAATCATCAGAATGTCACTTACCACACAAACGACGTGTTAAACGTATCATCAATTTCATAGTTCTGATGTGTTACAGGTTCCATCAATCCTATAGCATTGATGACCCTTTAAAACGAAAATTAATTTATACATGTCACATATTCTATAAATCCCACATATCGGATTTGATAGTGTTGTTACGGTACATGGGCTCACAGAATTCGGTTTGTTACGTTTCTCTTTGCATTAAACACAAAATGTGCAAGTCAGATATTTTAAGAAATCTTTACCTAACCATCTGCGGATTGGCATTTAGAAGGTATTTATATATCAATTTAGATCAAGCCCTGTCATAATGCCACAGAACATGGCCTTCCACCTACTGCACATTATGTACTCAAGTTAAGTAAGGCTATAATCCTGCTTCCACCGCCGCCCACCCCCCCCCCCCAAAAAAAAATCAATGCACTTTCCACTTCTGTCATGCATGAGCCGCAGTCTGCCACGCAGGGTGTCACTACAGTCCTGTATATCATCTATTTTTGTTAGATTTGAATATCCCCGTGCCATCTCATGCATGTGCGACTGTAATTGTCCACGGATTGAAAATAACAAGGTCACACTTCAATTTCTTCATATCAGTAACTTAAAAAGACGGTAAAGGCCATCTATTTTCAATAACATTTCCACTGAAGGCGTGATGCATTATTCCTATCAATTTGGCAAGCCTGAAGCTATATAACTTCTGTATTTCCAAATCGTTCTATGATCCATCACGTCGAATTTATAATCTTAAAATTGATGGTGTTTATGTACATCCGCATAAAGTAATATCAATGAACCTATACTTATTTGGTACAATGTTGACAATGTCGTGGCACCTCACTCCAAAGATCGATATATGTATGTCTGTATGTTTGTATGTATGTATGTATGTATGTATGTCTGTCTGTCTGTCTGTCTGTCTGTCTATCTGTCTATCTATCTATCTATCTATCTATCTATTTATCTATCTATCTACCTGTCTGTCTGTCTGTCTGTCTGTCTGTCTCTCTCTATATATACACACACATATATATATATATATATATATATATATATATATATATATATATATATATATATATATATATATATATATGTATATATGGGAATCATATGCCAAGTCCCGTGGTCCTGGCGACCTCGAAATGTAAGTCAAAGCCATCTTCATCATCTCACATTCAACTACAACTTGTGATAAAAATTCCATACGGATTGGGCATCATCAACTTCAAAAGTGTGTAAATAAAACATATACGCAAATACATTTCGGATCCTATTTGTTGTAAAACTATGACTATCATATCCAGCGTCATATTGTGTAAGAGATTTGCCGTCCCAATATTCCAACAAATTATATCGGGATTTGTGAAATGTTGCTGCAGTGTTCCAATGTGTTTCACGTGTCGATCATGAGTGAAACGATCTTGTGTGTGACGTCACAAGTATCCATCTCCAGTCGCATTTATATTCATAGATTTACCCTATGAAATAGTAAGATATAACTAGAAATGTGTTTGTGCTATCGCACCACAAGCAATTTGTTACATGGATATGCGTGATCACATGACCTGGCCGCCCTTTCATCAGCAAGACTAAAATTCTTATCACAACCATAAAAGTTTAATCTATGACTTTCACAAACACACGTATTGAGATCTGTGTGTTTGTGGGGGAGGAGGGTAAATCTGCTGAAATTAGGATTTTACCTTTCACATAATTGTTCAGGTATTGCACACAATTAAAGATGGCTATCATCAGTTTGCGGATGGCACAAATGACGTGGTCAGCTTACCACGTTGGTAACATACGCGAAGTGAGCACAATGTCCGTATGCTCACTGTTCTTGCATAGAATTAGGCAGCTCCTTGCCCTTGGGAACAACGTCAAGATGGCAACGCTCCGTTCCGTCCCTTCCCGACAACAATCATGATGCACACTATCAAAGTCAGATATGCTCATGGATAGCGAGTTAAATATATATGTACTTATATCCAGTCGGAAGCTATCCAGAACTACTCATAACCATAATCTTTTTGTATGATTACCGTCCCAAATTAAATCCCTTTTTAAAATTTAAAACTGAAACAACAGTTTCAAAATAGTTATCCTGCGAACTCTAGTGCAGTGTGGACATTTCCTTCGTAGACAACTATCACAGCTAAAACTCGTTATAATGACACAATCTGTTCCCTGAGAAATGTGACACATAACAGAAAATGTCACATAAATTAATCAAATAACAAAGACAGTTAAATTTTTCCCATTAAAATTTGTGTCATTATATTGAATATGTCGGATACCTGAGTGTCGTTATAATGAGGTATCTGGTGTCATTTAATAGGACAAGTTAAAGAAGTTCTTGATATCATATCAGGGCATGAAAGTTACCAAAGTTATCCTATGCCACCCGAATGGTTTCCAAACCTATGCATTTAGAAGACCATCGCCGGACCTAATTTAAATCCCTTCGAGTGGTTCCAAACGTAGGCATTTAGAAGACCATCGCCGGAACCCATTTTTTTTTCATCCAAAAGGTTTATGCTTTAACATTACGCTGGGAACTCGGAGATAAGGTGGAAGATAGCCATATGAACAATTGAGAACTATAAGTCGCACACATGTGCCTTGATCTTTGCAAAGTAATTGGGACAGAGGTTTCAAAGAAGAATTTAAAAAGGAAATTCAAAACTCATGACCAATTCAAAAGTCAGCACAGCATAACCGATCAAAGAAAATGTGTAATAACACATTCCAAGGCACAACACCACCAAACTCAAAAAGTAGATTTTCAACGATTTTGGTGAAAACCACGCGCGCAACCCCCCCCCCCCCCCACACACACACGCATGCATTTATACCGGACCCGTTGCTGTACCCATGTAGTACCCATGTAGTACCCATGTAGTACCCATGCTTACTCTACCTTTGCTAACATTAAGATACTTAAAAAAGTGAATCGTGAAATGGCTACAACACCATATGGTGGCAAGCAGTTTTAAAGGCCATGTCAAAGTGTACTCTTAAAAAGGTCAAAGAACGACCTCAAGTAAAAAGAAAAGAAAATGTAAATATATAAATACACAAAGACTGCAAAAACAGGCAATGTCAGTTGTTGATCCGTTTAAAAAGTGTTAGCCCTTTAAACCAGCCCCTGTGTAATTTGAAAGCTAATCGCCAGATAATTTCATTGATGAATATCCACGTTTTCTCCAAAAATAAGCCCCCCTCCCTGAATGTAATTGGAAAGAAATCCACAAATCAACGGAAAAATATCGTCATGATAAACTGAGTAGAGACCCACCAAAGATATGTACCCACCACGTTGCAGAGTTCATGCTCAACATTATTTCATCAGAAACAAAACAGAAAAAAAGAAGAGAAAAGACAAAAATGAGTTGTGACAAGCTGAACAGGTCGGGGGAAGCGTGGGTAACAGCCATGAGGTATACCAACCTGCCTTATTGGTCATCTGGGCTGTATACGAACCTGATTGACTCTACAACGAATAAGGGTGATCTGGTTTGTTTAAACTTCTTTAAAATCGTTAAAATAAGTCCAGAACCAGAAAGTAAACATATAAATATACAAGATATTTACAAATTCGGGATAAGAACTGGTTCATTCATTTTAATGGTAGATGGGTGAAAATCACAGGCAAAATCATAAATGTTAGGACAGACTCAGTAGCTGCACGATATTGATTCCTGGCTACCATCAACTACAAGGCACTCATTCCTAGTCACATGTAACCGCGCTTCACTCTTTCTTGGCCACATATCGCTGCAAAGCACTTATTCCTGCCCATATATAACTGCAGAGTCCTCATCTCTGGCCACATGTAACTGCCATGCACGGGTTTCGGGCCACATATAACTGTAATGCACTCATTTCTGGCCATGTATAAAAACAAGCCATTCATTCCTGACCGTATTTAACTGCAGGGCACTCATTTCTGGCCACATACAACTTCAAACCACTCATTATTGATCACATATAACCATGAAGCACTCATTCCTGACCATGTATAACTACAAGGTACTCAATCTTGGTCATATATAACTATAAAGCACTCATTTCTGGCCACATATGATTACAAGGCACACATTCCTGGCCACATATAACAACAAGCCACTCATTCCTGGCCACACATAGTTGAAATACACTCAATCATGCCACATATAACTGCAATGAACTCATTCCAAGCCTCACATACCTGCAGGGCACTCATTCCTGGTTACGTAAGACAAACTGCATGGCACTCACTGTTGGCTACTTATACCTACAATACACTCATTGTTGGCTACATATACCTACAACACACTCTTTGATAACCACATATACCAACAACACGCTCATTTTTAACCTCATACAGCCCGTGACCACATGTAGCTTGTGGCCTTTTGTTACAGTTAACTTTACACACAAATCAAACCCCTGTTTACGAAGGGGTTTGACGGTCAAACCTCTTCTGGCCTGCCATGGGAGTGGGTAGCCCCATGGGCCAGACTGCAATGGACCTCTCTCAGTGCCAATGTATGAGCAAAGTCCCATGGGGCTAGCTGCCGGGAAAACCAACCTGCCCCTAGCTATATTGGTTTTTAATAAAACCAGGAGTGCCAACCTGCCTCCAGCTAGATTGGTTGGTAATAGAAAACCAGGAGTGCCAACCTGCCTCCAGCTATATTTGTTGTTAATAAAAACCCGGAGTGCCAGCCTGCCTCCAGCTATATTGGTTGTTTATAAAAAACCAGGAGTGCCAACCTGCCTCCAGCTATATTGGATGTTAATAAGAAACCAGGAGTGCCAGCCTGCCTCCAGCTATATTGGTTAATAAAAACCGGTAGTGCCAACCTGCCTCTAGCTACATTTGTTGTTGATAAGAACCGCTAGTGCCAACCTGCCTCTAACTGTATTGGTTGTTAATAAAAACCAGGAGTACCAACCTGCCTCCCGCTATATTGGTTGTTAATAAAAACCAGGAGTGCTAACCTGCCTCTAGCTGTACTGGTTGTTAATAAAAACCAGGAGTGCAAACCTTTACCTAGCAATATTGGATATAAATAAAAACCAGGATTGCAAACCTTGTCCTAGCCATATAAGTTGCAACTTAAAACCAACAGTGCGAACCTTCTCCTGACAATGTTGATTGTAAATGGTAAACAGGCGTACAAACCTTCCGCCAGCCGTGTCAGCTGTGAATAATAACAAGGAGTGCAAACCTTCCTCTAGCCATATTTGTCTCAAACTATAGAAAGGAGTGCAAACCGCCTATTGGCCATCTTGGCTGTAAATGATAACCAGGTGTGCAAACCTTATCCTGGCTATATTGGTTACAAGTGATGATGAGTGAGAATGGGTTGTAAATTATAACCAGGAGTGCTAACACTTATTTGGTCATATTAGTTTTAAATAATAACCAGGAGTGCTAACACTCCTTCTGGTCATATCAGTTTTAAATAATAACCAGGAGTGCTAACACTTCTTTGGTCATATTAGTTGTAAATAATAACCAGGAGTGCTAAAACTCCTTTGGTCATATTAGTTGTAAATAATAACCAAGAGTGCTAACACTCCTTTGGCCATTTATGTTGTAAATAAAAAACAGGAGTCCTAACACTCCTTTGGCCATATTAGTTGTAAATAATAACCAAGAGTGCTAACACTTCTTTGGTCATATTAGTTGTAAATAATAACCAGGAGTGCCAACACCCGTTTAGCCATAGTAGATGTAAATAATAACCAGGAGTGCTAACACTCCTTTGGCCATATAAGATGTAAATAATAACCAGGAGTGCTAACACTCCTTTGGCCATATAAGATGTAAATAATAACCAGGAGTGCTAACACTCCTGGTTATTATTAGGTGCAAATGAAGTTCAAACCCTCAAGCTAATATTGGTTGTAAATGATAACCATACGTGCAAACTTCCCCCTGGTCACATTGGTTGTAAATGATGATGAGCGCCAACCCTTTTCACAGGTAATATCGATCTGCTCCCAGTTTTAAAGAAACCAGATTGTGTATTTTATTTTGCTTGATAGAGAAAAACGATGCTAAGTTATTCATCTATATTTGAGTTTCCAGTAAAATTGTTATACGGTGCTACCAGAACGTCTAGCACCGTCTCCTCTGGGGGCCCCGATGTGTGGCCCTCCTCGGGTACATAATGTACAAGGGACTCCTGCATGGAACACTGTTAGGAAGTTAGATATTAGATACTCAGTGTGCTTTTTGTACCTACCTATGGCCCCCATTGGCCCTGAACTGATTGTGGTCTCAGAATTATAATTTTTACTACATGTTGAAAAGTTGTAGCTGCAAGTGGCCCCACTGGTGACCCCCCAGAGTTTCGGAGCAAGACTGCAGCCCGGTACTGTAGCCCGGCACTGTAGCCCGGCATGGTAGCTCAGACTCAACGGGCAGCACCACATTTTTGAAAAGTTTTCGAGCAGCTTGCCACATCCACATCGTTTTTGCAAGGGACCAGGGACCCCATTGTGATGAATCATCATATTTCTTCACAGGAAGTCACTGCCCTGGAGCAGCTCTACATTAAATATGAGGAAACATTAGCCGCAATGCAGTTACGTGATAAATAACATTTTAGTAAAGCTTTCGCGTTAAAAGAAAAAAGTTTAGTTTTCAGTTACCCAGCTACAACACGTTCAAGTGTTACCATCCACCTTGTTACAAAATTTCTTTCAGTTCCACCAACGCTACTACAACAATTTGAAGAGTTCCACCTACCCTATCATAACACTTTGTACAGTTCCACCTACCTTATCATAACACTTTGTACAGTTCCACCTACACCGGCACAACACTTTGTACAGTTCCACTACCCTACCACACCAAGTCGTACGGATCCCCCTAACCTGGCACACCTTCTACAGTTCTACCTACCGTACGACAACACTTTGCACAGTTCCACCTACCCTACCACCCTATTTCGTACAGTTCAATCTACCATACCACAACACCTTGTACAGTTCCACCTACCCTTCCATACTCCTTCGTGCAGTTCCACCTACCTTAGCATACCTTGTACAGTTCCACCGACCTTACCACACTCCCCCGTACAGTCCCACCTACCCTGGCACGTCACCTTGTACAGTTCCATCATTTCAATGAATGTTTGACAACAGATCAAAAAATACAGCAAGACACTATCATGTCATCAGCTTTGCTTGGTAAAAATCATTTCCATCGAACATGTGCACATTTGTCACCCATCACAATCGCGTATAAAGACATTCGCCCAGCTTGAGTCGTGATGGTGATACAGTAGACCAGTTCATAGGACTCGGGTTTATTCGGTTCGCTTCGGCCCGAGTTCGGGAAGCGCACCCTGCTTTGTTTACATTTTGTGCTGGACCACGCTGGCCGGATTTAATGTGGAAGGATCAGAAAGTAAAACACAGGATGTGCTTGGGTTTAATGAAAAATCAAACCATCAGCAAACTAAACATGCACATTCCACCGCCAATGTGACCTTTTAGGTAAAAGATTTGCACAGTTCAGCACAATCCATGCTGTAATCATTAGCACTAGCTGTGGCATCCGTTGTGAACATATGAAAGCGTGGGCCCGACTCGGCCGCTTGCTGATTGGATAATCACGCCAACAATGGACTGCATAATTAATTAGGGTCCGGAAAAGTTCGGTACAAGTCGGTATGAACAAGTCTGTTTCTACATGATCAAAACACGTGTTTGCAGCAAAAGAATGAACAACAGATTGAACAAAACACGCTGAATCAGCCTTTTATCGACCCTGGATACATTGCATTATGTATTGCTTTCTATCACATACTCCCCGCCACACGGTGGTCATATTAATGTTGCCTCTGTGTCCCTATTTTCTGTTATCGCCAGAATGCTGTCTGTGAATGAAGCATGTGCACGGAAATTAACTTAAACATATCTGTACACCAAGAGCCTTGAACCCATTGACTGGCTGCAAGCAAAGGTCTTACTGCCCATCGTGCGAACAATGGGGTCTTGTGCGTATAGACCGCACGTAAACATGTCTATCTGACCAAGAGGTGCGAACTATGAGGTCCTGTGGCTAAAATCTGACCGGAAATTTGTTTAATCCCCAGAAGGTGCGGACAATGGGGTCTTGTGCGAATAGACTCGCAGTAAACATGTCTACCTCACCACGAGGTTTGGACTATGGGGTCTTGTGGCTAGAAACTGACCGGAAGTTTGTTTCCCCAGACGGTGCGGACTACGGGGTCTTGTGCGTATAGACTCGCAGTAAACCTGTCTACCTGACTACGAGGTTTGGACTATGGGGTCTTGTGGCTAGAAGCTGACCGGAAGTTTGTTTCCCCAGAAGATGCGGACTATAGGGCCTTGTGCGTTCATACTGGCAGTGAACGTGTCTACCTGGCCACGAAGCGCGGATTATGGGGCTTTGTGCCTATAGGCTGACAATAAATAGGTCTAACTCCCCATACGGTGCGGATCTTGAGGCTTTGTTAGTAAAGACTGACCGTAAACATATTTACCTGGTCAAGACTTGCGAACTGACCGTAGACAGGTCTGACTGGCCATGAGTTTCGAACTACGGGGCATTCTACTAAAAGACTGACCATAAAATTTCTGACTGACCGTGATATGTGGATTATGGGGCATTGTGACTAAAAAAAAAAAAACAACAACAACAAAAACAAAACAAACAAAAAAAAACAAACAAAAAAAAAACAAAACAAAAAAAAAAAAAAAAAAACAAATACACACACACAAAAAAAAAAAACTGACAGCAAACACGTCTGACTGACCGTGATTTTATCTTTAAAGTGACCCTTTGAGGTTTTGTTTGCAAAATCGAAATCGTTCGGTCATCCCAGAAACTGAGAGCGCAGCTCAAGGTTCCTAGGCTGCTCGAACGATTTTGATTCTGCAACCACAACTTAAAAGGTCACTTTAAACCTGACTCTGAAATGTTGCTGCATAAAAGTCCTTCAATATTTTTCACAAACCTCTTAAAACCACTAATATTTCCACAAAATCCTCGACGTGTCGTCCATGTATCGCCGCTCATTCAGCTGTTCTGAACATTGAGCAAACCCCCACACATGTTTTGCAGAGCCATCTTGTGGTTATGAACGCAATTTAACCGGCTAAATTTAGTTCACTTAAACAAGATTTATTACTGTGGCCTTTGTTCAATCATCACTAAATACCGTATATCAAAAGAGTATAATTGCCCAAAAAAGTCATGTCAATGAAAACAAAACATAAAAATCAATTGCACAATATTCTGCATCAACAGTATTGATTAGGGATGGCAGTGTGACACGTAGATCTGCAGCACTTTTTAGGCCGTTTGAGTCATATCAAATCAAACTGGTCAAAGTTCGTCAGGTGACCTGAATCCTGCTGTGTCATTGGTCAGTTGGTGTCATGTCTGCTCAATCATTTTAGAAATGCGGATAAAACGCGATTGCACCAACAGGTTGGCCGTAAACATGTCTGAATGACCGTGAAATGCGGACTCTGGGACACTGTAACAAAAAAAAAACATAAAACAATAAACAAAAACAAAAAAAAAAAAAAACAAAAAAAAAAAAAAAACTATTGGTAAACATTTCTGACTGACCATGATATGCGGATTATGGGGCATTGTACCAGAAAACGGACCATAACTATCTCTGACTGACCGTGATATGCGGACTATGGGGCCAGCAAATCAAGCAGCACACCTCTATTGACATTCAATGGTTAAAAATGACAGAATGACAAACAATACAAAACTATTGATTTCTTTACAAAACACTGGACACAGTGCCTGCCTCTTTACATAACACTGGACACAGTGCCTGCCACTTATAAAACACTGGACACAGTGCCTGCCACTTTACATAGCACTGGACACAGTGCCTGCCTCTTTACATAACACTGGACACAGTGCCTGCCACTTAACATAACACTGGACACAGTGCCTGCCTCTTTACATAACACTGGACACAGTGCCTGACTCTTTACTAACACTGGACACAGTGCCTGCCTCTTTACAAAACACTAAACACAGTGCCTGACTCTTTACAAAACACTGGACACAGTGCCTGCCTCTTTACATAACACTGGACACAGTGCCTGCCTCTTTACATAACACTGGACACAGTGCCTGCCTCTTTACAAAACACTGGACACAGTGCCTGCCTCTTTACAAAACACTGGACACAGTGCCTGCCTCTTTACAAAACACTAGACACAGTGCCTGCCTCTTTACAAAACACTGGACACAGTGCCTGCCTCTTTACATAACACTGGACACAGTGCCTGCCTCTTTACATAACACTGGACACAGTGCCTGCCTCTTTATATGCTCCAGCTCTTGATCATTTCGAATTTCACTTCATACGGATTCTTATGTATTGATTTCTTGCATCCGTTATGCGAACCATGGTCCCAATTGACTTGGCTGGGTCTGATTTCCGCACTTCTTTGCAATGTCCACCCCCCTCCCCCCTGCACCACCACTTTTTTTCTCTCAAAAGATGCCGAAAAACGCATGAAAATAGTAAATGACAAAGGTGTTTAATATGCACCACTAGAGAATGAAACTTCATTATAATCAAAGCAAACATCATGTATGGAGCGAGTAGGACAATCCACATAGTCAAGATCAACTGACTCGAACTTTCCCCTTACTAGGGTTAACTTAATAAACACAACACAGTCCAACCGATATGCGTAAACCGGCAAAACTGGACAGGACACTCGATTTGTCAACTGGAAAAACACAACACAGTGCACAGGACACTCGATGTGTCAACTGACCAAACATTTCACAGGGCATTCTTTATCGGTCAACTGGCTAAGCGCTTTACGCGGAACACATTATGTGTCAACTGACTGACGCTGCAGGCACTCACTATGTGTTAACCGGCTAAACACTATATAGGTCACTCATTATGTGTCAACGGGCTGAACACTGCAAGGCACATATTATGTGTCAACTGGCTAAACAGTACGCATGACCCTAATTTTGTAAACTGGCCAAACACTTAATAATATATATATATATATATATATATATATATATATATATATATATATATATATATATATATATATATATATATACATATATATACACACATATATATATATATATATATATATATATATATATATATATATATATATATATATAAATATATATTCGTTGAATACTTGCCTGGTTATGACGAAAAGGGATGTGACTGATATCAAGAGTCTCAAAGTTCAAATACCCAGCATCGCCGAAGCCTGAAATTCTGTCATTGAGTCCAAATGGAAAAGCTGATTAAAGTGTTTTGATTAAAAAAAAATACTAGTACTTCCATTTATAATAATGTTCTTGTGTTAACATAAGTATCTTGGTCCAATAAATTTGCTTCGTGTAAATCAGTAATTTGTACCCGCCAATTCAAATATCAATGTTCCTAAGAATGGCAATGATGATACAAAAAGGTGTTTAATTTGTGAATTTTTATTGTTATTTTGTGTCCAATTTATCTCTTTTTAACTGATTGAACAGTTAGAGGGGCAGCTCATCCGGCTTGCCAACAGATGGCGCCTGTCAATCATTTGCATTGTGGTGGGATAGCGTAAAGAATCCCTTATCAACCGTTTTCATATCTGTTTTTGATGCTCATGATTTGGAAGGATTTTTCTTAATGTTTACCTTGCCATTTTTTTATATTCATGTCCCTGAGCATTATCCTTATTCATAACTAATAAGCCAACTGAGTACCCCCCCCCCCCCCCCAAAAATAGGAAGCAGACTGAAGACATTACCTGGCATTACAATATGCTTAGGAAATCAAATATCAGGGACCAGCCTGTGCATCACGCCTAATTCGCAGAACAACATGCTGAGGCTGTGTCTGGTCTCCTCAAAGTATGTGACATGGCCCCGGGCAAAGCTGGAATAAAAAGCATTCGCAACTGCATTGATACATGTTCATGTCAATGATTTCGAGAGGGACAATGAGGTACAAATTGTGTGCCGACAGGCTCCTGTCACAAGCTGATGCAAGTCATAAATCCATAATTCGCTACAGCCTCAAAACCTCGCATACGTATGTACACAAATGATGCGAGTAATAACTTGACAATCTCGCTTACTAACATAAACAAATAATGCCAATCATAAATCTATAATTTGTCACAACTAAAAAAACCTTGCGTACGTAAACAAATGATGCCAGTCATTGCCCCATAACTAACACACGTACATAAACATATTTCAATATTTGGTGCATCTCGTACTTGACTACGTTAATATATATATATATATATATATATATATATATATATATACACGTATATACATACATAAGTGCGTGTGTGTGTGAGTGTGTGAGTTCAAAAGTGGCACGTACGAATTGGATAAAGTCATCCTTATTAACATTGTGCAAAGTACAAATATTATAATATAATAAAAAAAAAAAAACAATAGCGTTGATGTTACATTTGATTACATGTTTGCTTTTGAATCGTCGACCAGTTGCAACGATTGCTACTCGACTGTAACTCCATGTAGAGGTGGGCACCTCCATGCACATCTTGGCAAAAATCTCAATCCAGTGGTGAATAGCGACAATAAAAGCCACATACAGCAATAAAAGGCTGTGTTACACCCCCTTTTGAGTAAACTTACAGCTGCAATATCCTTGAAACTATTTGGCGCACAATTCTGTCCATATTAGATTATGTTAGTGAGCCGTAGTTGGGCGATAAACCTGTACAGATAATTGAAAATACAGTTTGAACGGCTTTCTTTGAACAAATACTACGTATCACGAATGCACCAATTTTGGGCTTCCATACGGGATGAGGACGCATCTGGCTGTATGTGAGACCACATCTACGAGGTGTAAAATGCTAGGTATATATCACAAGCTTTAGAATGACTGTGCTGTAAAAAGCTAGGTATATATCACAAGCTTTAGAATGACTGTGCTGTAAAATGCCAGGTACATATCCTAGGCTTTAGAACGGCTGTGCTGTAAAATGCCAGGTACATATCCTAGGCTTTAGAATGACTGTGCTGTAAAATGCCAGGTACATATCCTAGACTTTAGAATGACTCTTGCTGTAAAATGCCAGGTACATATCCTAGGCTTTAGAATGACTGTGCTGTAAAATGCCAGGTACATATCCTAGGCTTTAGAATGACTGTGCTGTAAAATGCCAGGTACATATCCTAGACTTCAGAATGACTCTTGGTGTAAAATGCCAGGTACATATCCTAGGCTTTAGAATGACTGTGCTGTAAAATGCCAGGTACATATCCTAGACTTTAGAATGACTCTTGCTGTAAAATGCCAGGTACATATCCTAGGCTTTAGAATGACTGTGCTGTAAAATGCCAGGTACATATCCTAGGCTTTAGAATGACTGTGCTGTAAAATGCCAGGTACATATCCTAGACTTTAGAATGACTCTTGCTGTAGAATGCCAGGTTCATATCCAAAGCTTTAGAATGACTGTGTTGTAAAATGCCAGGTACATATCCTACGCTTTAGAATGACTGTGCTGTAAAATGCCAGGTTCACATCCTAAGCTTTAGAATGACTCTTGGTGTAAAATGCCAGGTACATATCCTAGGCTTTAAAATGACTGTGCTGTAAAATGCCAGGTACATATCCTAAGCTTTAGAATGACTGTGCTGTAAAATGCTAGGTACATATCCTAAGCTTTAGAACGACTGTGCTGTAAAATGCCAGGTTCATATCCTTAGCTTTAGAACGGCTGTGCTGTAAAATGCCAGGTACATATCTTAAGCTTAAGAATGACTATGCTGTAAAATGCCAGGTACATATCCTAAGCTTTAGATTGACTGTGCTGTAAAATGCCAGGTACATAACCTAAGCTTTAGATTGACTGTGCTGCAAAATGCCAGGTATATATCACAAGCTTTAGAATGACTGTGCTGTAAAAACAAGCGCATATCTGTCTCTTCCAATTGGCCAGAAATGGCAGAACAAACTGGTGCATTAGAAACGATTATAGAATACACAGATATACATGACTCCTGGGTGTCACAAACTGTAAATTATAAATAAGTGTTTGTGGGAAAAGGGAAAATTCGAGTTTGAGTTCAGAGTCAGGTCGGATCTGCCTACAACACCATGCTTTAGTAAGAAACGTGTTGCAAGTCAGGTCAAACAGAGATCCAACAATAACCCCATAAGAATAGACTTTTTCGCTAAAGAGAAAACAAAATTTTGTTGTTTGAGACGAACTCATATTCGTGTACCACGCGTGTTCCATACCTTAACCCCTGTGTTAATTTTTCAACATGAGCACGTACCTTATTCCTACATGGTTCAGCTCCCCCCATACAAACAAAAAACTAGGAAAGAAGATTTGCTTCAAAGTAAATCTTTGTGCCTTTAAAAATTATAAACATTAAATGCTAAACCATTTGTCCTTTGGTACTTCACATTCCATTACGCTAATGGCTGGATGGAAATTTCAAAGTCTAAATGACCTTGACCTTTGACCTTTACAGCTCACCTGTGAATTGCAAAAATGTACAATGTTACAATACCCACAATTTAAGCCCAATATGAACCAAATCAGATGAAAATTTACCAAGTTATGGCAAGATGAAACTTTTAAAGGGGAAAATGACCGTGACCTTTGCCCTTTACAGGTTGCATGTTCTTACAAAAATGTGCAGTGTTGGAGTACCTACAATTTGAGTCCAACATGATAATAGATGGATGGAAATTGGCCGAGTTATGGCTGGATGAAACTTTCAAAGGTCCAAATAACGTTGAATTTTGACATTTAGAGGTTACATGTAAGTTTCAAAAATGTGCAGTGTTACAATAGCTAAAATTGAGCCCAACATGATCAAAATTGGATAAAAAATTGACTAAATTATGGCTAGAAGAAAGATCACATAGAAGAAAGATCACATCGAAATTGGCCTTTGACCTTGAAACGACCTCTACCTGAAGTGAACCTTGACCCTTAAGATGACATTTTGACTTAAAATTGACCTTTCATCTTGATATGACATTTGAGTTGACATGACCTTTGACCGTCACATGATCTTTGACCTTGACATGACCTTGACATTTGAGATGACGTTTGCCTTGCTATGATGGAACTCAAATACACTCGGAACCATAGCTACTATAGTATTTAAGATATTGAAGATTCAAAACTTTAATAAGTCCTCATTTGCATAATTTTGAAAAGCATGGCCTGTCATTATGAAAAGGGGAGACTTCATCTATAGAAGTATAATAGTGCCAAGTTTGAAGTTTCTGCATATAATACTTTTCAAATGAAATGTCGGACAAGTTTGCCTGTAAAAAAACAAAGAAAGAAAGAAAGAACTGGAAAAAAAATTGCCTTAAAGCAAATCTGTCTGTGTGCCTTCAAAAGTTATAATATAAATATTAAATGCTACGACTTTTATCGTTTGGTTCTTCACATTACATTAAGTTTATGGCGGGATGCCAATTTCAAAGTCCAAATGACCTTGACCTTGGACCTTTACAGGTCACATGTTAATTGCGCATGTTACAATACCCACAATTTAAGCCCAAAGTGAACCAAATCGGATGATAAATGACCAAGTTATGGCAAGAAGAAACTTTCAAAGGGCCAAATGACCTTGACCTTTGCTCTTTAGAGGTTACATGTTCTTATAAAATGCGCAGTGTTCCAATTCCTACAATTTGAGTCCAACTTGATTTTAGTTGGATGGAAATTGGCCAAGTTATGACTGAATGAAACTTCCAAAGGTCCGAATGACCTTGACCTTTGACCTTCAGAGGTCACATGTAAGTTTCAAAAATGTGCAGTGTTACAATAGCTACAGTTTGAGCCCAACATGCTCAAAATTGGATAAAAACTGACTAAGTTATGCTTAGAAGAAAGCCACCATTGGAAGTGGTCTTTTACCTTGAAATGACCTTTAACATTGAGATGTCCTCTACCTGAAGTGAACCTTGACCTCAAAATGACATTTTGGCTCAAACTTGACCTTTGACCTTTACATGACCTTGACATTTGAGATGACATTTCCCTTGCTATGACTGAACTCGTTTACACTCAGAACCACATTTTCTGTAGTATATAAGATATTGAAGATTTAAACCTTTAATAAGCTCTCATTTGCATAATTTTGAAGAGCATGACCTCTCATTATAACAAGGCCAGACTTCATCTACAAAAGTATAATTGTGCCACATTTGTCGTTTCCACATGTAATACTTTTCAAATGAAATGTCGGACAAATTTGCCTGTAAAGAAAGAAAGAAGAAAGAAAGAAAGAAAGAAAGAAAGAAAGAAAGAAAGAAAGAAAGAAAGAAAGCAAGAAAGAAAAAAAGAAAAAAAGAAAGAAAAAATTCCTAGAAAACAAAATGTCTGTGTTGGCACAAAGACATTATGAGGAAGAACGTTTTCTTGCATGCATACACCGCAGTTTACATTGGCTATACCCCACCTTGCAAGGTCTTCATTTAAAGCTTTCGCCCTAAAAACCCGCAAAAAACCGGCTAATAGTCAAGTGTCGTCTGCTTCAGTGTTTTCAACTAATTTCAACAGCAATGAAAAATAATTTGACTGAGAATTGTAGATGAGCCCTATCAAGATCACATGACCCAGGTCAACAACTTTCCTTGGCATGAGTTGGCCAACTCATGCCAAGGAAAGTTGTTAACTCAAGTGCCAATTCAAGGGGGAAAGGGTTAATCCTAGACAACAAGATAAAGTTATCTTTATTTTGTGGAGTCGCAAGCCTGATGTGACGAATGCACCCGGGCAGCTTCTACACAGATGTCAGTAAGCTACTTCTTTGTCAATCTGATCTCAATTATGTGTACTATATATGTTATATTATCGGTGTGCAGACATTTTCTGTCAGCTTGCTCGAGTGACAAGCCCATCACTTACTGGCACCCCTAATTTTATGCTATATTATGTTATATGTAGATCAATTTTATAAAGAGGTAGTGTTTACTTGTCTGAGTGACGTCAAGTGCTGGTGTACACCACAGTAGTCTGGTGTGCACCACAGGAGTCTGGTGTGCACCACAGGAGTCTGGTGTGCACTGCAGCAGATCCTCCTATTAGACACATTAATGCCATGGTGCTAGGAGTGCTGGAATCACCGAACTCTGCTTTTCTTGTTATTGACCATATAATTGAGTTTTTCACCTTAAATAATTGGTAGTTTTCTGCCGGATATGTTTTGGGATACACAAACTATAGCCGCATATATCGTGTGCCCCTATCGCACGTTCTTGAGGATACTATCAGACCGTACTATTGCATTTAAAATAGAAGACATTGAATTCCCCGCTTTTATTATATATATATCATTATACCACGCTTTTATTATATATATCATTGTACCAGTGCCTGTCTTTTATAACATATATCATTGTATCAATGCTGGTCTTTTATAACATATATCATTGTACCAGTGCTTGTCTTTTATAACATATATCATTGTACCAGTGCTTGTCTTTTATAACATATATCATTGTACCAGTGCTTGTCTTTTATAACATATATCATTATACCAGTGCTTGTCTTTTATAACATATATCATTGTACCAGTGCTTGTGTTTTATTACATGTATCATTGTACCAGTGCTTGACTTTTCTTTTTATCGTTTCTTGCATGCGCTAACAGGTGGCACTTTTGCACTTTTCGTTGGGAATTTACTATCGTATCTTGATTTACGTATATCCTTGCAGACACATTTGGTGAGTTATGGGTTGCCATATAAAGTATCCATTGTCAACAATCCATGTGCTCATCTTTATGAGATGAGCAGGAAAACTTCTTTGGTTATTCTGGGTGTAATATTGTAGAGTAGCGAACAGCGACTGCTTCAGTTTAAAATATGAAGAAGCGGGTAACAAGATGTCAGCTGAGTTATTTTCTATCCAAGAAAGACATCCCAGCACCTTACTTTGGGAGGGCACTCCTTTGATGGCTTTTTTTCTGTTTTCTTTTTCCTTGCTTCTTTTTTCTCTTTTCTCTCTTTTTAAATTCTTGTAATATCAAAGGCCTACGGTATAATGCGGAAATGCAAGGGAAGCAGCGAGATACGTCGAGAGACATACAAATCCAGAATTACCCATGCCAATATCCGGGCCCTCAGAGGCGGAAATAAATAAAGGAGCTTACCTTGTTACCCCGTGCTGAAAGTCTCGACATAATAGTGTTATAAGATACACAGCTGCGTGTAAATTATCCCAATGATGCATTTGGCATCGAAAACTGTATATGCCTATATGTATATGAGGGCATGCGATATGAGTCCGAGACACACTGCCCTGGACCTAATACATGTATCAAATACTGGAAAATGTAAGCTCCCAATGCATTTGGATTGAAGTTAAATCAAAGCAGATGAAATTATAGAACTATATTATTGCCTACCATGTGATGCGGCTCAATTCGGACACTTATGTTGTTCCTTTCCTTATCCACTTTTAAATTCTTTCTCCTGTGCATAAGGCAGGAATTAATATCACTTAATGAACATAGATTTTTTTTTGTAAGGAGCGGACATTTGACCTCACTAGTATGCTCCTGGCAGTAAATATTCCGAATATTTGTAAAGAGCAGACATCTGACTACAGCAGTAAAGACCTGGCTGTGAATAGTCTGAATGATGTCTTTGAGGAGAGCACATCTGAAGAAAGTAGCAAAGACTTAGCTATGAAAATTAAGAACACAATCACTCAGAACAATGTTTGGATTATGAAACGTGACCATCAACAACAGATGGATATTACATGAGCATTTTACGTTTCATCATGAGCAGGTTTTAAGGTTTTAATTTACACAGTGATCTCATTCAATCCATCCATGCGGTTAATCTGTGTTTTATGATATATAGTGGTTGTTTTTCACGTATCTCTACATCTAATCATCCTGTACTGTCACAAACAGAGTTCTCGATCCACCTATCTCTACATCTAATCATCCTGTACTGTCACAAACAGTGTTCTTGATCCACCTATCTCTACATCTAATCATCCTGTACTGTCACAAACAGTGTTCTCGATCCACCTATCTCTACATCTCACCATCCCTTTTTATAACAACAATGGCCTGCTTCACCAGTCTCTACCCCCCCCCATCTTTCTGTTTGAGTATAGACAATGACCTGCTTCACCTGTTATATTATAGACAATGGTTTTCTTCCACCTGTATCTACCTTGCATTGTTTGTTTTATTATAGACAATGGTTTCCCTCGGCCTGTATCTACCTTCCAGTAATTTTTTTTTATTATAGACAATGGTTTCTTTCCAACAGTTTCTACCTTCAATCATAGTATTTTATTAAAGATAATGGTTTCTTTCCACCTGTTTCTACCCTCAATCATAGTATTTTATTATAGACAAGGGTTTCCTTCTACCTGTCTCTACCCTCAATCATTGTATTTTATTATAGACAATGGTTTCCTCCCACCTGTTTCTACCTTTAATCATTGTATTTTATTATATACAATGGTTTCTTTCCACCTGTTTCGACCCTCAATCATAGTATTTTATTATAGACAATGGTTTCCTTCCACCTGTCTCTACCCTCAATCATAGTATTTTATTATAGACAAGGGTTTCCTTCCACCTGTGTCTGCCTGTCACGACTGAATTTTACATAGCGCCAGTGCGTTGTCTCATTCCTAATTAAAAAAAAAATAATAAATTGTGGAGCTGGAAAATTACATAAGAGACAAAATCAGTCTGTCCTTGTGAGTTTTAGGGAAGCACCGTTTTTATCTTTGGGTATTATTCATATATTATAATATCATCATTTTTTATCTTTATTGGTCTGGTACAGGTCCTTCTGGAATCACATCGAAATCACAAACTGTCAATATCTAGGAAATTCTGATATTTATAGGTTTTAACAGCCAATGGCAGCTTAGAATTTATAGATTAAGTATCCTGTTTAAGGAACGTGGCTGACATTATGGCTACCAATAAAGAAAAAATATTCATTCTATCTATCTATCTATCTATCTATCTATCTATCTATCTATCTATCTATCTATCTATCTATCTATCTATCTATCTATCTATCTATCTATCTATCCATCCATCCAGCCAGCCAGCCATCCATCCATCCATCCATCCATCCATCCACCCACCCACCCACCCATCCACCCATCCATCCATCCATCCATCCATTCATCCATCCATCTATCTATCTATCTATCTATGTATATAGTGTCCATGGTAACAAAGTTCATACGAATATATCTATCAGCAAAATATTATTACAGTACACATCTAGAGACACCATCAGCTGGGTTTTTCCGCCGTATGGAAGCAGTTAATCCGGAAGTTATCCAGTTTGTTATGTGTCCAAAGAAGACGCAACCCGTACATTACCGTTGTATTATCGGCATATACAGAAATAGGGAAACTATGGGAGAAAATTGCTCATGTTGCCGCCACTGCCTCAGTTGTTATTATGGGCACTGCGGAGGGTAAAGTCACCTAAGAATTTCCGTGCGCACAGCACATACCCAGACGTGATGGGGTTGCATCTACATAAACCAATTCTAGTGGTTTTTCAATAAAATCCCTGGATATATGACTACCACAATGTGTTTTGAAGTACTTGGCCATATCTGGTATAGATCCGTGAGCCACGGGGGGAGGGGGGGGGGTGAGCCAAGCAAGAGCCTGCGCATAGACTAAAAGAATCCTCAAGCCCTCTGTTGGTCCTTGGGCGATAAAACGTTGTTATGGCATAAATCCAGAACTCTAAACAACTCCGTCTGTCTGTGTGGCTGCAATGTCAATAATCTCTTGTTAGCTTGTATCCGACTAACCCAAATATATGACATCTTGGGTAGGTGTAAGAACACTTCTCTTGACATTTATTGGGATGTCCATATCCGTAAATTACTGTAACAAATTGTCCACATTCTGTTGTAGTTGTTCATGTGGTCCATAGAGAAGAATATCGTCCATGCATAAGAAAAAAAGGATATTCAAAATCCGCTAAAAGTTGGGTGTAAACCCGTTGGCACATCCAGGAGCCCGTGGCTAATGCGAACGGGACTCTCGTAAATTGATAGTAAAGTCCTTTGTAACGCAAACACAGGAAGCGGCGTTGACTTTTATGTCTTTGAGTCCGGATATAACTGCCTGCTACACGTTTTAAAAGAAAGAACAAATTATGATACTGGTGAATCAACCAAAGATATTATCTCTGATTCAGCGGCTCATGATCAGGGATAAGGTCTCTAGGGAAACCCACTTATACGGGCACAAGTAATCTGCGCATTGTGCGCGTGCATTATGGAATCATGCTGTGCCAGATCTAATAAGGCTTCCAGTCATGTACTGAGGCACCATGCTGTGCCTCACCTAATAGGGTTTGCAGTCATGTGCTGAGGCGCTGTGATGTGCCAGACCTAATAGGGCTTACAGCCATGTGCTGGGGCGCTGTGATGTGCCAGACCTAATAGGGCTTACAGTCATGTGCTGGAGCGCCATGTTGTGCCTGACCTTATAAGGCTTGCAGTCTTGTACTGAGGCACCATGCTGTGCCTGACCT
>OZ026628.1:759200-761700 GCA_964020975.1 Hermodice carunculata
TTTTGCTCCTTTTTTATGATTCACGTATTTTTCATCTGGAAAAATGGGCATACAAAGAATTTCGGATTATATTTTGAACATTTGTCTATATGTTTGCTGACCCATAATTGTCGTATTTCAAGCGGGTGTACTTGTTGTCTATGTGTAGTCATTCTCCGCCTCCGTTTATTACTAGTTGACCCAATTTATGCTTCATTGCAACCTCGACAAATTCATGCTTAGATAACATTTTTAGAAGCACAATTTATCAAGGTTTTGATTTCAAAAGGCGGTAATTCCCCACATTTTTATAAATTGTTATTGTCATCTCAAGGATCTTTTGGCAGCTTCTAAATCTAGGTATCCCAAAGTTTTTGCTCCGAGAAAAAAAAAATATACATATATATATATACATATATATATATATATATATATATATATATATATATATATATATATATATATATATATATATATGTTAACACATTAACCTTACCATAAAAACTATAAGTCTTCCCCGTTTACAAGTTTTCCCAGTACCTACCCCAAAGCATAGAGACACATCACATGAGCAGCCAACAGGCCAATTTAGTGTAAACTGAGTTGACGTCAAGCCGTTTCCCTGTGTGACCAGTCAGCCGAGCGTTCACTTGGCGTCTGAGTTGACGTCAAGCCGTTTTCCCTCTGTTACCGGTCAGCAGAGCATTTAGTTTGTGTCTGAGTTGACGTCAAGCCGTTTTCCCTCTGTTACCGGTCAGCAGAGCATTCAGTTTGTGTCTGAGTTGACGTCAAGCCGTTTTCCCTCTGTTACCGGTCAGCAGAGCATTCAGTTTGTGTCTGAATAGGCGTCAAGCCGTTTTCCCTCTGTGACCGGTCAGCAGAGCATTCGGTTTGTGTCTGAGTGGACGTCAAGCCGTTTACCCTCTGTGACCGGTCAACAGAACTTTCAGTTTGTGTCTGAGTTGTGCATGTTTTATTTTGCAGCGAGAGTCCACAGTTGGCGTCTGAGTTGACGTGAAGCCGTTTTCATGTGTGACCGGTCAGCAGGGCATTCAGTTTGTGTCTGAGTTGACGTCAAGCCGTTTTCCCTCTGTTACCGGTCAGCAGAGCATTCAGTTTGTGTCTGAGTTGACGTCAAGCCGTTTTCCCTCTGTTACCGGTCAGCAGAGCATTCAGTTTGTGTCTGAGTTGACGTCAAGCCGTTTTCCCTCTGTGACCGGTCAGCAGAGCATCGGTTTGTGTCTGAGTTGACATCAAGCCGTTTTCCCTCTGTTACCGGTCAGCAGTGCATTCAGTTTGTGTCTGAGTTGACGTCAAGCCGTTTTCCCTGTGTGACCGGTCAGCAGTGCATTCAGTTTGTGTCTGAGTTGACGTCAAGCCGTTTTCCGTGTGTGACCAGTCAGCAGAACTTTCAGTTTGTGTCTGAGTTGTGCGTGTTTTATTTTGCAGCGAAAGTCCGAGTCCACAATACAAGGCCAGTTTCGCGGGGACATGGTGGGCTTTAACTGGAATTAACTACAGGATTTATTTTCTCATTATGGCTTGCGTACCGTCTGGTAGTTTCTGCCACAATCTGCAGAGATGCAAACTGTCCCTCCTCATCAGGGTCTGTCCCTGAAATTTGCTGACTTTTGACCAATTTACGGTGTTTATCCGGTATTCAGACTATTTCCTCATATATTCTTTGTTAAGTATCCTCTGGCCCAGATATTCTCACTTAAATGGCCATGAAACAGCTGTTTCTTAAACTTAAGATGCCAGTGGATACAAATATTACCTATAAGACTTTAAAAAGTTGATGCTATCAGCACGATTCCTTGTACTGCCTCTTTTACAAAAAGTATTACAGTGAAACCTCATTATAACGACACTCATATATCCGACATATTCAATATAATGACACAAATATTCTTGGGAAAAAGTTTTTCTTTGTTATTTGATTCATTTATCTGACATTTTCAGTTGTCTGACACATTTCTTAGGGAACAGATGGTGTAATTATAATGAGCTTTCACTGTATTCAAAGCCAAACCATAGAGAGCGGAGGTAACCAAACTGGAAAGGAACTGCAAAGATCTGATACTTTTACTAGTACTGTATACGCTCCCAGTCACACGACTGCAAGTCAAAATTCCAGTTCCTAAGTATCGAGATACAAATGTGTTTATCTACGTTTTTTGTTGTTTTTTTTCAAATTGTGGTGTAACTTGATGACAGTATACGGTGTTTAAGTTGCGTAATACTGCTGTATCAATCGGCGCACATGCAGATCAACGAAATATTGGGTTTATTGAACAAATATGCTAACATAAAAGAACAAGACATAGGAACCCACATAGTTTAAATGTACCTATTTTTCAGCAAAATCCAGTCTGAAGTTCTAAAAATGATGCTCTTTAGTTCTAAACACCCTGTATCTAAAAAAATGTCCTCCAAATTGTCCCTATTAGACCCATATCGGGAAAAAGTCTTCAATTTTGAAAAAGAAAGTTTTGGATATGCAAATTAGCAAATTTTATTT
>OZ026628.1:766700-769200 GCA_964020975.1 Hermodice carunculata
CTTTGAAAAGTGGTACTTGTAAGTGGCTCCACTGGTGATACCCCCCCCCCCCCAAGTTTCTGAGTAAGGCTTTCTGCCGACACTGTAGAATCCAGGCGTCCCTGGTGTACTTGGCTTCTGTCAAATTAAAATAATAATTTTGGTCATGATGGGCGATGTCAACTGGTAATGCATGATTTGTTCACAAGTGAAAATGATGACAATTATGGACAGCGCTTTATCCTTACTGGTAAAGGACTCGCTCTGTTCAGAAATCGTCTTCACGCGACGTGAAGGTTGCTTCTCTTTGCATGTAAATTAACGTAGGGAAACAGGGCTTTGGGACTAACAATGTGGTCTCTCATGACGACGTCCTCTCACGTTAGAGGCATCTCAAGCCAGGGATCACGCTTAGAAAGGAGTCATGAAAGCGAAGGAGTATACGCCCGTGCTTGCGACTAGGAGAAAGCTCATTTAACATCGTCTCTGTGTAAACAAACTAATTAAAGGACGTTTGTCGCTTAAATGACTGACGGCTTGCCGCACACATGCTTTGGTGATAACAGTGTCAGCAACGTAATTTCTGGAAGTGAGAAGACCCTTAAGCTAAGGGGGTGGAGTGGGGGGGGGGTGTCTGATTCAATGCAAATTTACAAACCATCCAGATACGAGTACGTTTCACAAAGTCAACCTAAATGCGACCACATTTTTTCTAAATCTCTTTCTTGCAGATTCTTACCGGATACATTGGGGTTGAATTTGCGGAAAAGTGCTTGTTTTTCTAACAACTTGTAACTAAATATTATATTAAATAATAAAGTTAAGCCTTATGAAAACAATTATTTGATTCTTTCATTTTTAAGATTAAAGCAAAACAAAACTAGAAAAGAAAGATTTGCTTGAAAGCAAATCTGTCTGTGTGTGAACAATTTGCACAATTACAAAAGTATGCAAATGTGCTGTGTTACAATATATACAATTTGAGCTCAACATGATTAAAATTGGATGAAAATTTACCGAGTCATGGCTGGATGAATATTTCAAAGGTCCGAATGACCTTCACCTTTGACCTTTAGAGGTGACATGTGAATTACCAAAAATGTGCAATGTTACAATATCTATAATTTGAGCCCAACATGATCAAAATTGGATTAAAAGTGACCGAGTTATAGCTAGATGAATATTTCAAAGGTCCAAATAACCTTGATCTTTGACCTCTAGAGGTTACATTTAAAATTAAAAAATGTGCAATGTTACAGTAGCTACAATTTGTGTCCAACATGATCAAAATTGGATGATAATTGACCGAGTTATAGCCATATGAATATTTCATATGGCAAAATGACCTTGACCTTTGACCTCTAGAGGTCACATGTAAATTACAAAAATGAGCAGTGTTACAGTAGCTACAATTTGTGTCCAACATGATCAAAATTAGATAGAAATTGACTGAGTTATGGGTGAATGAATATTTTAAATGTACAAATGACCTTGACCTTGACCTTTGACCTTTAAAGGTCACATGTAAATTGCAAAAATGTGCAGTGTTACAATATCTACAATTTTGGTCCAACATCATCAAAATCAGATGAATACTTTGGAAGCCAAAAGCAATCGATTTTTTTTAATTTTCCTAATTTGCATAATTTTCAAAATCTTGACTATTCAGAACGATATGCAAAACTTCACTGCAGGTGCTATGGCCATGCAAAGTTTGAAGTTTCTAGCTTGCACGGTGTCTGAGTTTAAGACGACACAACAATCTGGCGGAAAGAAAGATAGGAAAGAAAGAAAGAAAGAAAGAAAGAAAGAAAGAATATTGGGTAAAACAATATATCTGTGTTCACACAAAGACATTACAATTTGGCACAAGTAAGATTCTATTCTTTGTGCACCGCAAGCAAAAAGGGACAATTTTACATTTAGAAGGCGTGTATGATTGATATTGACCGGGGCAAGGGGAACAGAAAGGCATCAAGGTGCACCCACGCCGAAATGGCCCGCGATTGTTTCCGCTCGCGGACGGTACACGCCTTGCTGTGATAGCTAATATATCCATCAAAATAATCTGGTCTCCTTGCACACATTGACAGGCATTTAACGTTCAATGTGTTTGAAATTAGATTTCCATTTTTGTTCAAATTACACATTGAAATTCCACGAAGGAGATGTAACAAAATAAATTGCCAATTGTTAGGTACAAAAGTATTCTAACAAAAATACCATATGCAATTTTTGTTCGCAGATGATAGTGGACATTTTTCTGCGTTATCTTATTACATGTAGCAAAAAATTTTAAATGAAGCTTGCGTGTTTCTTCGATACGACAATGAGCAAAAATAGGGAGAGACAATAAACAAGAGGGCTGAGTGAACAGCCCATGCTCAGCTGACCTAAACATCATCAGACTTGTGGCTCTGTGAATTTGAGAGAGGATCAAGGTCATCATCTTCTGAGCACGTCTGACCTTTATGAAAGAACATTAACATATGCAGCATCAAGATCCCACTTCAAGAAGTTC
>OZ026628.1:774200-784200 GCA_964020975.1 Hermodice carunculata
AAGTGCATTTGAATAGACGGATGGACGAATTAATTGGTAGATATCACAGTTCCTTTGGTAAGATATATTGACAAAATAAATAAATAAATAAATAAATATATGTATGTATATATGACGTGTCGCACAAGGCCAATTGATAATAAAATAAGAACCGATTTTTATATGATTGAACAGCACATATTAGTAACTGTTTAAAACACATGCATTTTGTAGATAGAATTTATGCTCCGATTCGCACACTTTGTCACTCTTATAGGCAGTCGGACATCAGTGAGTGCTCTCCGCACTCTATCTTAAGATGCATGACGACATATGGACGTCAGTAAGTGTGCTCCAACTCTATTTTGCCATGCATGACGGCAAATGGACGTCAGTAAGTGTGCTCCAACTCTATTTTGCCACACATGAAGACAATTGAACTGCAGTGATGGAACTTCATTTCTGTTTTGCCATACATGACGACAATTGAACTGCAGTGACAGAACTACATTTTTATTTTGCCATACATGACGACAATTGAGCTGCAGTGACAGAACTTCATTTCTGTTTTGCCATACATGACGACAATTGAACTACAGTGACAGAACCTCATTTCTATTTTGCCATACATGACGACAATTGAACTGCAGTGACAGAACTTCATTTCTATTTTGCCATACATGACGACAATTGAGCTGCAGCGATAGATCTTCATTTCTTTTTTGCCATACATGACGACAATTGAACTGCAGTGACAGAACTTCATTTCTTTTTTGCTATACATGACGACAATTGAACTGCAGTGACAGAACTTCATTTCTATTTTGCCATACATACGACAATTGAACTGCAGTGACAGAACTTCATTTCTATTTTGCCATACATGACGACAATTGAACTGCAGTGAGAGAACTTCATTTTTATTTTGCCATACATGACGACAATTGAGCTGCAGTGATAGAACTTCATTTCTATTTTGCCATTATTGACAGCAATTGGACATCAGTGGAGGAGCTCCAAGTTTCAACTCTACCTTGCCATCCTGGCTCTGATGACATTCTGCCAGATTATATGTGAAATAATCCAAATCAGAATGAGAGACAGTTCCATCTAGCTAGCTAATATTGAAATATATCATACCGTGGCAGTGGCCCACTTTTTCAGTGCATGGTCTTAGTTATCAATAGTTTCCCGCATTTGGCATATGTTGTTAATTCCTTTAATTTTAATTCTGTCGGTCTATGTTAGTGCCGCTAATGTTGCAGAGCAAGTCTTCGTTATCCTAACTTTAACTCTATCAGAGCATGTATTCAGTTATCCTAACCTTAACACTATCAGAGCATGTACTCTTTAATTCTAACTTTAACTCTATCAGAGCATGTACTCTGTTATTCTAACTTTAACTCTATCAGAGCATGTATTCAGTTATCCTACCTTTAACACTTTCAGAGCATGTACTCTGTTATTCTAACTTTAACTCTATCAGAGCATGTACTCTGTTATTCTAACTTTAACTCTATCAGAGCATGTATTCAGCTATCCTAACTTTGACACTATCAGAGCATGTACTCTGTTTTTCCAACTTTAACTCTATCAGAGCATGTACTCTGTTAACTTTAACTCTATCAGAGCAGGTATTCTGTTAACTTTAACTCTATCAGAGTATATACTCTGTTATTCTAACTTTAACTCTTTTCAGCATGTACCCCGTTCTTCTAACTTTAACTTTCGAGTATGTACTCCGTCATGGTAACTCTACCTCTTTCAGAGTATGCTTTCCTCAATGCTATTTGGAACTTGGAGCTCCTTGACTGCAGTTCAATTGTCATGTATGCTCTCTCATACTCTGGTTTGAACACTGAGGTCAAAACTCATTCGTGGAAGATTATATTATAAACATATTTATTTTACCTGGATTGCCTAGGTAGTACAAAATTACTAATCTGGAGGCTCTCCAGACATACAACGCATCACATGGTCTATGTACAAGACGCACAGGACAAGTACAATGAAAGATATATGTTTAACGGAAAGCATTACAGTCCTATATATCACAATAAAGCATACATCGTCAAGTTTATACCTCACATAAAATGTACAAATAACCCATCTATTAACGATTCAAATTAGTTTCAGCAACATATGACACACCAGACCTTAAAAGTGAAACCTCCGAGTATTGATTATGAATTTTTGTACACTTGAAAAAATTTGTTGGTTAACTTCAAGTGTAAAGTCTGTGTTGCCATATAACAGAATTTCCACCAAGCGTTCACTAGCTACATGGACCATTAAGCTTGAGTGAACCCCTGGTGCGACAATATCTCTAATTTCCTTCAACAGGTTTACACGGGGGGCAGCATGTAGTGGACAAAAGAGAAAGAAATGAATAATATCTTCGACGGGATGACCACAATCACACGATGAAGAGGCTATAACGTTTATTTTGAAGAGATGTGCGTGTAGACCTGAGTGACGTAGACGTAACTGGGTTTGGCAAATATTGGCAAAACGGTCACCATGAGCGTAGTATGGGGGGACATTATCAATGGCCAACAAAGTTTGTTTGAGGGTTAATTTGAATTTTGATAGAGAAATAGAGCTACGTATGTCGTCCGGTAGGTCGTTCCACGATTTAATTACTGAAGGCAAGAATGAATCACCAAACCGTTTTGTACGAAATTTGACCTGTCTCAAATACTGCGGTGTTCTAAGACTACGACCACTGGTATCGGCTGGTTTTAAGGGTACTATACTTGATAAATATTCGGGACACAATCCGTGGTACATTTTGAAGAAAGCAACTAGTTTGAAATATTTACGCCGGTCTGCTAGAGTTTGCCACCCTAATTCAGAGAGTAGACGGTCAAGCGAGGTGTGGCGGCGAGCGCCCGTGCAGATTCTGGCCGCTTCATATTGCACGGACTCAAGAAGGTCCGAGAGTCCTTTGCTGCAATTATCAAAAAGCACACACCCATATTCAAGTATCGGACGCACCATAGTGAGATATAGTTTGCATGAGGTATTTCTAGATAGTTTGAATTTCAGTCTCTTCAAGACAGCAAGACGTTTACCGGCTTTATCTATAATTCTCTCAATATGTGCATTCCACGTTAAATTTGAAGAGAGAGTTATCCCCAGGTGAGTGTGGCTGGTTGTTTCCGGTATGACTTGATCACCCAGAAGTAATGGAGGATGCTCATATTTGTCGCGTTTTGTCGAAAATATTAGAGAAAGAGATTTCAATGCATTAAATAAGACGTGCCAAAGATGACCCCACTGGTCAACTTTTCTCAAATCACTGTTCATGCAGTTCGCTGAGATGGTGGGATTTTTTACAATTTCAATGATGCTAGTATCGTCGGCAAACAATCTTATATCACATAGTATGTTAGCTACAATATCATTTATAAATACAATAAATAAAAGGGGTCCAAGAATAGATCCTTGGGGAACTCCGGCTTCCACGGGGAGCCATTGTGAGCAGTGGCCCTGGATGACCACTCGTTGCCGACGATTTGAGAGATAACTACGTACCCAACGTACCAATGATGCTTCAAAACCCAATTGGCGTAGTTTGAACAATAGTCCCTCGTGCCAAACACGGTCAAAGGCCTTGGAGACATCTAGAAAAACTATTCGAGCTTCGTTGTGGTTTTCTAAACCGTTATAAATATTGTGCAGTATGCTTATTAGCTGATTTATAGTCGAGTCATTTTGTTTGAATCCTGAGTTTTTGGACGTTAATAGGCCTTGACTAACTAAGTATTCATAGAATTTATTAAACACGAGACGCTCCAATACTTTGGACACATTGCATAGCAAGGAAATTGGACGGTAGTTAGTTTTGCTTTGTCGGTCGGACTTTTTGAACACTGGACATAAATTTGACTTTTTCCAGCAGTCGGGAAATGAAGATGACTGCATTGAAAGATTGAATAGCTTAAGCAGTGGGTAGCTGATACCAGTTGCCACATTTTTTAAAAGGAAATTACCAATGTTATCGGGACCAGTTGCAGAGCTTGTTTTGAGGGAGAGCAGAACTTTTTTAACCTCTTCTTCAGTGAATATAAACGTTTTGAGCCTCTCATTAGTATGATATTCGAAAGTACGTAGAGTAAAGGTACCATCAGCTTCAAGCTTGCTCTGATTGGCGAAGTACTCATTAAAAATTTCGGCTTTCTCTATATTATTTGATATAACATTTTCATTTTCAATTAAAGGCGGTATATTTTGATGGATCTTGCAACCCAGTATGGATTTGGTCAGGCTCCACCATTTTTGGGGGTTTAAATTTTTGTTATCTAGATCATCTCTCAGTTTTGAGAAATAAGACTGGATAGCAGATTTATTAGCGTTTGCAGTTATGTTACGAAATTTCTTATAGATTTGATAATGGACATCGTATTTAGTTCGTTTGTATCGCCTCCATGCACGATCCCGTTTTCTCCTCATTCTTTTAATAAATGAATCCATCCAGGGTTTGTCTTTTGGTCTCACAAAGATTTCTTTGCTTGGAATATAATCTTTGGTAATGCTGAGGAGCAGATCAGTCCAATAGGTTGCAATATCATCAATGCTGTCAAAAACACTTAAGCCAGTATCCCACGGAACATACAACAGTGAAGAGTTTAGCCCTTCGAAATTTGCATTTTTGAAGTCCCATATGGTGCGTTTAAATGGACGATTGCGCATTACAGTTAAAGTAAGGGTACAGTATATAACAGAATGGTCGGACGAAGAGACTGGGGGTAACGTTCCGCTGTTGATGATAAGACCGGGAGAGTCCGTAATAAGTAAATCTAATAGACTTTCAGTGTATTCAGTGGATCTCGTGGGTTCATTGATAAGTTGGAAAAGATAATTTTGGGAGATGATATTAAAGAGTTTTGTATCCAGCTCGCTGTCAGTATGATCCGACTCCCAGTCTCTACATCTATCGTTAAAGTCACCGAGTATGATAAGGTTAAAAGGGTTGCTTTCCAGTGCAAGAGAAATCGAAATGGAAAGAGTGTCTAAGAAATGATCACGGCACTCTGCTGTTTGGCCTGGCGGACGGTAAAAGGTGCCGATAAGGATACTAACCTCGTCGCGTTTGAACTTTTATCCATAAACTTTCAACATTGTCATGTTCATACTCCTTGCAATGAGTAAAAGGAAGTGAATCCCGCACATACAGCATGACACCTCCACCTGCACCCGATGCCCTGTCTTTCCGAAGAGGGGGTTGGTAACCGTCTAGTGAGAGAAGATCGTTAGGAAAACTACTATCAAGCCATGTTTCGGATATCCCCAAGATATCAATATCCTCATTTTGCATTAGTAATTGAAGATCGTCTAACTTTCCATCACTTTTAATACTTCTAATGTTGGCATGGCCTAATTTAAGTTGTTTTGTATCAGATGGTCCAGGATTTGGATGGACATCGGATGCAGTCAGGAGGTGCTTAGTTACAGATATGCAAATGTGACGTAAGCATTGGAAAACATTTAACATGAACAATAAAGAAATTAAAAAGATAAAGCACAGGGGCACCTTCAAATCATCACTTAAGGACAAACAAACTTCTATCTTAAGTATGTCTCTTCGCAAGTTGAAAATACCAATAGCTGCCCGGTGCTGAGCATAATTACAACCCATCGATTATCTCTGAGGAACAAATTCCTGCATAAACAACTTGGGTTATTTTACTGTTGGACACGTATTTGTTTTTTGCTTTCTGTAGTAAGAATAATTGAGTACTTTCCGGGAACATGAACATGAATACAAAAAGATTAAATACAAAATTGTTCAAAAAAAGTAGAGACTTACGAAAGGCGGAGTTCATTTTATACAATAATTAGATTTAACTGGAAATTATGATATTCATTTTTACAACAATACCAGATTCCATAAAGAATGACAAGAATTCATATACCGATAACACACAAATCAGTAATGCACCAGGAAAAAAGACCAGTGAGAATTTCAAATGATACGTACCAGGTGAAATTCAATTATATGTAATAGTGTGTATCGTGAGGCACATATATTCTGCCTAACCATGCTCCGATCTCCGTGTAGTAGAGAATTCATTTCAGTAATAAATTGAACCTAGCTTACTGGTCAGCATGTATATGGTACTGCGCCTCACAAATTCTCTGGGGCTAGTAATAACAGTGAATATTTAAATTGTAGTACTGCACTAGGTAAAATGCAAAGTGAATAACGCCAGACACACTTGTATCGTACCATCAAATGCAATCTGAGCTGGAAAAAAATATATATTTAACAAAGGGGAAGCTCAGGGGTCAGAAACAAGAATGTGGTACAAATCGCATACAAACATGTGTGTAGCAATGCATGCGCGAAACAACACCGCGCTAAATACAAACTTACAGATTAAGTCAAACTGGCAGGTTTGTCAGAATAGAGAGAAACGTTTTGTGTTTGTCTTCATTACAAACCTATGACATGGTAAGTTTCTGTCCAGTTCAGGTAATTTTTCCAGGTTATGTAATCAACATTTGAAATATGTGCACTCTGCACATGCACGCTGTAGATTGAAATGCAACAAAACTTCGCCCCCAAAAATGACGTGTAGCATAATTAGGACCAGCCGCGCAACAAAATTGCAATTGAGAATAATGAAGCAAGATAATGGCAGGAAAGTGATACTCTTTGTTGAATGTTGACTGACAAGTCATTTCATTATTGTGAAGATTGAAGATCATGTGCAATCCAATATTAACATTAGCCCGGAGACTATAGCCGTCCCCGAGAGAAATATGACCGATCTTGAGTCCACTCAGGGTAACATTGTCTAAGTTTTTTTTTCGGCATTGGGAAACTTTCTCATCACACACCACTTTCGAGAGCATTAGGTATTCCACGCATATTTGATTGTATAACTTTGAAAACTTTGTATCTTTCAAATCGTAGTTTTAAATTGAATTGCCCTTGCTCTCTTTAGATGCCCGCATGCTTGCGGACTTTATTGTGCATGGCCATAGAAGCAAAGGCTCCGCCATAGACCGAATGATTTATTACGGGTTTTCTCCTGTTGATATTGCTTTCTCGGACTCGAGGTCTCTCAGGTCTCGGGTCGCTGGAGACGACGCCATCGCCGCGGCCACGAGTTGTGGCCACGGCGATGGCGTTGTTGACAGCCTTAAGTATCTTGTATATCCTGAGAAATTTATTAAACCCTGGGCTGACGATCATGTCGTTGCTGTTCTGCTGACCAGATGCTTAAATGATCCAAGAGTCAGAACATGTTCGTCTCGCCAGCCGCCCTCCCCGGCCACTGCACCATTCATCCTCATATTATTTCCTCCCGTCGCCTGAATGGTCTCAATTGTCATCTTACCTTTAGGTTTTCCTGAGTTTTTAAAGACCGATCTTAACTAAAGCCTTTTAAGTTTTGTTTTACTCGCCATTGATTACATATACGACTTTATCATTGTTACGAGTCACCAGTGCGGGGCAGCGGTAGCGGCCACACCACTGTGCCGAAACCAAAGCTCGAGAGGCTCCTATTATAGGCTTATCACATTGTATTTTTATCATGATGTACTCATTGCTTTAATCTTTCTCTAGAAATGAAGGTTGAATAAAACAATAATCATCATCATCATCATCATCATCATCATCATCATCATCATCATCATCATCATCATCATTATTATGATGCTGATGATGATGATAACTTTAATATTTTCAGAGCATGTTCTCTGTTAGTCTAACTTTGACTTTTTCCGAGCATCTTCGTTATTTTGATTGTACTGTTACCCGGTATATACCCCGTTATTCCAACTTGAACTCGTTTAGATTAAGTTCTCAGCTTTCCTATCTTCAACTTTTTCAGAGCATGTTCTCCATTCTTAAAACGTTAACTCCTTCAGAGAATGTTCTTCATCATCCTAACTTTAAAACTTTGCCGGCATGTTCAGCATTATGTTCTCCGTTATTCCACCTTTAATCTTTAATCTGCTCAGGGTATGTTCTGGGTTATCTTAACTTTCATTCTTTTAGGTCTTTCATAAATTGTTTACGCTTGACTCATATATTCTTATCTGCAATTAATCCTGCAACGTATTCATCACTGACTTAAAGCCATTATATCATGTAATTACCAATCTGAAGCCTATCTCAAACAAGATGACCTGTCAAGCCACAATTGCTCCTCCCATGATTTAATAGCTGCGGAAAAAATAGTGTTCTCGTCAAATATGACGTGTGGCGGATTAACTGTTATCTAGTTAGGACTAGCTAATTCTAATTTGTCAACTCTCTAGTCAGACATCCCTCAGGGTATGCCAGCAAGAAATTGCCAGCATTTTGCCACGATATCCCAGCAAACCGTACACAAGGACATATTCTTTTGTTAAATTCGACAGAACTTTGGGTTTGAGTATTGTATCAGCTCTGTGGCGCAAGGGTTGGTATGAAACCTTTTGGTCAGAACAGGGTTGAAGGACAATGTATGCAATAATGGTTTATAAAGCAAAGGCTGCCTCCAACAGTTATTCTAGGCACACGCCTCCTTCCAGATTTCAGACTGTTAAGCAATAATTTCCAAACTAATTGAATGTGTCAAGCTTGTGTTGTGATAGTCATTCCTCGAATATATATAGTTTTTGTTGTGATAACCACCCCTCGAATCGTATCTGGCTCGGTTAATTAACAGTGTCATTATTAACTAATTCCATTCTAATGACGCGTTTTCCTGTTAATATCTATATGTCGTCTGCTAATTGGATTTTACTAATTTAGGGATTATTTTTCAAAATTTTGGACGAAACTTGCAATCAATCCAAATTATGTGCACATGGTCAACAGCTCTCTTTGGCACGCCAAGGAAAGCTGTTGACTCGGCATTTATCATGGTGGACGCCAAGGAAAGCTGTTGACCCGGCATCTATCATGGTGGACGCCAAGGAAAGCTGTTGACTCGGCATCTATTATGGTGGACGCAAAGGAAAGCTCTTGATTCGGCATCTATCATGGTGGACGCCAAGGAAAGCTGTTGACTCGGCATCTATCATGGTGGACGCCAAGGAAAGCTCTTGACTCGGCATCTATCATGGTGGACGCCAGGGAAAGCTGTTGACTCGGCATCTATCATGGTGGACGCCAGGGAAAGCTCTTGACTCGGCATCTATCATGGTGGGCGCCAAGGAAAGCTCTTGACTCGGCATCTATCATGGTGGACGCCAGGGAAAGCTCTTGACTCGGCATCTATCATGGTGGACGCCAAGGAAAGCTCTTGACTCGGCATATATCAGGGTGGAATGAGTTAAACACAAATGCGGAAGCATGTATGGTAAACCATCTATTGTTAACCCTTAAAGTGCTTATCACTGCTATAGTTGCTTTCTCATCACCATTTAACATTTAATGGTTCAAAGAATCAAATTCCTCAAGAAGATACCTTTCATTCAAATACCAGCAAGCCTTGTCTGAAGCAAAAATTAGTCTTATTCAACAGTTTTCCTTGGGACACTTTGCGTGCATTGCGCGCAAAGTGTCCCGAGGAAAGCTGTTGACTCGATCTTAAATCAGCACTCTAAGGGATAATTGTATGTTTGCCAGCTTTGTTAAGTGGGTTGTTTTAACAGGTGCAGTAAGCCATCGCGCTCTTGATAAGACCTTGAAAGCTGCACATATGTATCGCTGTATTCAAGTCTCTCCAGCGTAAAGAATTCTGAGTATACTGCGCAGTAGTGCATGATACAGTCACCTATTCCCTTGTCAATTGAAACTCGGTACACAAGTAAAGTAACAGCGGGCCAAAACACTATTTGTTGCCTTCTTGCGTGATGTCATCAATTTGACGGACAGACATTGCTGCGTCCTCATGAGACGTGGAACTGGCACTTTGTTCATAACGACTCACGCACGGAATCCAGATTTAGAAAGTGCGATTGATAAAATACCGTGCAAGTCAATTGTAGGTATTCGTTAATGGTGTTTCTTTGGGGAAAAAAGAGGACGGGATAACGAGGAGCTTTTTAATCAAGTTGATTAGCTAACGACTCC
>OZ026628.1:786700-796700 GCA_964020975.1 Hermodice carunculata
CAGACAAGTTGGGAGAGAGAGAGAGAGAGAGAGAGAGAGAGAGAGAGAGAGAGAGAGAGAGAGAGAGAGAGAGAGAGAGAGAGAGAGAGAGAGAGAGAGAGAGAGAGAGAGAGAGAGAGAGAGAGAGAGAGAGAGAGAGAGAGAGAGAGAGAGAGAGAGAGAGAGAGAGAGAGAGAGAGAGAGAGAGAGAGAGAGAGAGAACTTGCTGCTCAGGTGTTGCTGGCCTGTACAGCCACACTGTATCCATCACCTTGTAAAATTGACAGCCACACTGTATCCATCACCTTGTAAAATTGTACAGCCACACTGTATCCATCACCTTGTATAATTGCAGTCGCCTCGAGAGTGCTACACTCTATAACATGGTCGCAACTTGTACTGAAGTTGCAACTTATCTCAATTACATTCATATATGGCCTACAAAATGAAATAAAAGTCGCTAATGCTTCACAGATATCATAAACATGACCCAAGCAGCGTCTCATCCAGTCGCCTGGATCAAGGTGACATCTCGCTGCATTTTCATTTTTTATTTTTTTTAATTTTCAAGAAGGCGAGATTGTGATTTAAGTTTAAGATTCTGCATTTTTAACTTACATGGAGCAAAAATCAATACATATTAGCCACGAGTGGACCTGGAAACGCCTTTCTTACTGCTCCTCTACTATTTCCGCTATTATTTGACAGTTAGAATAACGCTCTCTCCATGTTTTGATGTCCTTTGAAACACAAAAGGAGTGCTACGTCAGTTAGAAACATCGGTATTAATGGAGAACGCACTTACCAATAGTTCAGCTTGCTTGAGAACTGACAGCCTGAAAGGCGGCCCTCGCAACTGCCAAATATGTCTTGCTGAACACTTGTCACAATTGTTGATACAACATATACATCTACATCTCCATATGGGCTCAGTCAGCGCCACACTTCAACCTTAAACGATTATACAAAAGCATAGCACGCGCTTTGATCGATGGCGTTGATGACACAAGACTTAGCTAAAAGCTTGCCAGATGAAAGCTGTGCACGAGACCAAACTATGGGTCAAAGACCGAACTGCCATTTCTTCTCATTTTTGGACTAATTCACAATTCAGAACATCCAGTGTGTATTTTCTTGGCTGGGTATATAAACAGTAATTATATTAAGGCTGCTTTGTTGCAAAATCACATAAAAGTGGTCTGTGTGAGTGCACTGTATCAGTTCTCTTCAGAGATGACTTAACTTCAATATATTGGTGCAGAGCTTCCCTCAAACTCAGACGTCCCTGTAGAGTGGATCAGTTCTCTACACAGATGACTTCCCTCGTCCACTGTATTGGTGCCTACCTTCACTTAGACTCACAAGTTCCATTAGAGTGTGTCAGTTCTCCATATAGCTCATTTGGCACTCATGCATTGGTGCCTTTGCCTCTCTAAAGCGCACATGTTTCAGTAGAGAGTGTCAGTTCTGTACAGAGATATCTTGGCGCTAATACATTGTTGCTTTTCCTCAATTATACATTCATATGTTTCAGTAGAGAGTGTCCGTTCTATAAAGAGATATCTTGGCGCTAATACATTGTTGCTTTTCCTCAATTATACATTCATATGTTTCAGTAGAGAGTGTTAGTTCTCTCATTAATTAAATGTTGAGCAGCCTTGACTTTGCTGGCTCACTGAGGGGTACGTTTCGGGAATAAGTTTGTTTCTTGTCTGTTGTTACTAACTTGGAGGAAGATGGATTGTAACTTTAATTAGTCAAAATACATCTAAATGAAGAAGAATGGTAATAGCCGAATATCAGTTTAGTTTGCTTTTATAAAATCATGTTTCCCTTCATTTATAAACATGCCAAAATCTTGCAGAGGGAGAACACCACTTCACAAGCCAAATATGGTCAATTGGACTAAAGGCAACAACACAACAATCTTCTTGCGTTATATGTAACAATTGTGGCATATGTGTTCTTGTATTACAGATATGATTTCGTTCACATTGATTATGTTTAGCGTATCTCACTAAAAGTGCAGAAGACTATGTATGACACAGTGTCTCGTTATCGTACCCAAAAAACATTTACTTTCCTCGGCTTCCTCTATGTTGCTACCGAAACGAATAGTCAGTCACAGACATAATATATAACTATACACATCATTACATCAATGAGTACTTCTTTTTTTTTCGGTGTTGTCATTTCCTCTCCAGCAAAACGTATTTCTTTTCTAATAAGAATTGTTATATAGTGATATTTTTACGCGGTGGTTGCCGCAAAGTACCGACGGAACACTGCATCGGGTGTACGCTATGACGACCCCGCTCTCAATAACTGTTTATGGTAATTTGGGTACGTACCCAGTGGTTTCCATGGAACACGATTTTGTAGTTCATGGTGCTTTTTCTTTCTGTAGAAACATCGCATCTTGTTGCTATGTCGGTGATATGACTTTCAAAGAGGTAAGAGAACTGCAAGGGGTTGAGAGTATACAGATATATGCTCTTGTGTTTGAGAGTATACAGATATATGCAAGGGGTTGAGAGTATACAGATATATGCAAGGGGTTGAGAGTATACAGATATATGCAAGGGGTTGAGAGTATACAGATATATGCTCTTGTGCCATACATTCCCTTTGGTGCAGGGAAAACTCCTATTGGTGCTGAAGAAAACACTCTCTATTGCTTTTCAGGAAAGCGAAGTTTAGCAAAAAGCAGAAAGCCCTAAAGCCTGCAAAGAGGGGGCAGCGCATGCACATTGGCAACTGGTTGCTTTTAAACAGTTCTACATGAATGCCATCAAGTTGTATCCGGATACATTTTACATAAACCTGTCTGATGGGTTGGGATTCTAGCCTAACGCAAGAGTTTAATTACTGGTGCGTGGCTCTGCTTAGAATCAGGGATACATTTGGCCTTTGGTGAAGATTTGCTACATCCTTTGTTCTTGGTAACCACACACTTCGTTCTCGAAATATTGGAAATTGCTTTGTTAACGACTGTCTACAATCTACAGCAGCGAAGAGGCAACTGGTCCTTCAGTAAATCACTTTGTAGGTTACAAACAGTATCCTGGTCAACAAAACGGGTAGAGATAAACAATATTTAATACTTGATGTTCAACTTTCAATCATTCCACCTACTACGCCAGCTATTTTACTTCTGTTGATGCTGGGTTTTTGTTGTTCTGCCCTTTATGTCAACGATAGCAAAGGGGGTGAGGATGGGGGTGGGGGTGGAGAGAAAAACATGGGAGTCCAATGCTATTCTCTATGATAACCGGCGCAAGACCACATACATCTTAATTACATTGGAAGTTAAACACTAACAAAAACCGCCAAAGGGTGATTTTTTTGTTTGTTTGTTTTTTTTTCTAAAAAAAATCTGCTTTGCTGTCAGAAACATGACATTTTCCACAAAGCAGTTTAATGATTTACAAAGTGAAAACTATAGCAATAACTACGCAAAGAAACTCACAACATTAGTAAATAATTAAAATTGAAAAAAAGCAAAACAAACAAATTGAAAGATGGATGGTTGGATTCGTGGGTGCGTGGGTGAGTGGACGACGGGAAGACAGACAGACAGACAGACAGACCGACCGACAGACAGACCGACAAACAGACAGACAGACAGACAGACAGAAAGAAAGAAAGATAGATAGATAGATAGATAGATAGATAGATAGATAGATAGATAGATAGATAGATAGATAGATAGATAGATAGATAGATAGATAGATAGATAGATAGATAGATAGATAGATAGATAGATAGATACATAGATAGATAATCAAATTTAATTTACCCACCGCATATTATTGGCAGGCAACTCAGATAGGCACATAGTCGTTGGGTATAGGGTACCCCAAGGAGGTCCTGCCAGCCTTTGACTATGCGGACCACACGCAGTCTCACAATTCCTAATATCTTGGATCTGTTGTAGTAGAAGATGGAAGGTCTTCTTTTTGTAATTTTAACTTTTAAATTAATCCCGATTTTGTTTGCCGTATATGACTGCTCACCCAAATCTTATGAGAGCTCATGAATATAAATTGGTATTAGCTCTACATAGTTTACTGCGTTTAGTTTACGAGCACACACTCATTGAAACGTTATCATTCTGTTTCCATTATGTGGTATTCCCTACAAAAACTGAAAACGAACGGCCTCGATTCTAAGTGTGTATGTGTCCAGACGCAGTTTACATTTAGACATGTATTGAAACTAATCATTTAACCAAGTTTTTTTTATTCACCTGGATTCTTAACTTTCCTTAGAAACTCTCAACAATAATTTTAGACTCAGAAACTTCAATGGTAATGTCGACTCTAATGGAAAAATCCCGAAAACATGTTTGTATTTCGAAAAAAAAAATGAATAAACAAAAAAACTATGGGGAAACATGCTTTGTCTTTATTAATCACTCTCGCAAAAAAAAAAAAAAAAAATGAAAAATAAATAAAAATTAATAAAGGGAACAATACAAATACTGTGCAAAAGGTTAAAACGGGTCACAAGACACCACATTGACGAAACATTGACAAAGACACACACATGGGAAGATAAGGCATCACAGTCACAATTACAAGAAGTTTGCACCATCAGGATACAATAAACCTGACGTGGTCAGACAACACTGTACACAACAAGTACTGCACGTGGAAAAGCTGTTTAGTTCAGGCCTGCAGGTGACCCACCACCCGTCACCAGCAAAGCTTTTGCACCAGCCTGTGTGGAAAACGCACGGCCATTACTTGAATCTGTTAACATTTAAAATAATAAATATGAGTATTCTAAAAAATAATTTGATTAACTGCCTTGAAGTTAGTACACTTGGGATTTCCATATAAGAGTCTGTAGCTTGAAGGGAACCAATACTATGATTTTTTTGCAAATAAGTAACGAAACGAATTTGCTATTGGAGCCCCAGAAGCAGTAGGAGAAGAATTTGCAATACCAATTTTATGTATATCTTGGTTCAACTTGCTGCAGCCCATCCTCACTTCTGCATGTAAAATGATGGCTCTCTTATTACCAATGTAAAACAACGTATAAGTCTTTGGGTTCCCTTTATACAATTTTTGTTTAAAAGTATCTTAATCCTCCGAGTTTCGAACACTGGAAGGGAATAAATTCCACTGGCTACTCGTTTTCGGGCATAAAAGAAATATTATAACTATCTGTTTTTGTACGGACCTGCTTTACGCTCTGTTTGGACCTGACGCTATATTCATTTGTATTAGATAAATTTCCTAGTGTCAAATCGCCTAAATATGTAAGTTTATGTCCATTGATCATTTTACAAAAGATCTGGTGAACTGCTCAAATGTTATAGTGGTGTAAAGAAACGGTTCCGGAAAATTTGATAGCCAACAGCCATGTTTTTTTTCTCTAAATTGGCTTATTTATCTGCAAATAGAGGAAACATATTTGTTGTGAATCAAGAGTAAAAAAAAATAATATATATATATATATATATATATATATATATATATATATATATATATATATATATATATATATATATATATATATTTCGGTACTTAGCGGTAATGACATGGGCACATTCTATAGAAACATAATGAATGAACCGTTTAATCGTGACAAAGACCAGAATATATACAGAAAAAAATGCAATCAAAGTTTAGTAAACGTGTAAGTCTACCAATGTCAAGATTGAACACACTCTTGTGTGAACGTGTAAGTCTACCAATGTCAAGATTGAACATGCTGCTGTGTGAACGTGTAAGTCTACCAATGTTAAGATTGAACATACTGCTGTGTGAACGTGTTAGTCTACCAAGTAGCTCACCAGGTGTAGACACAGTCAGGGCTGACCCCGGGCATTATAGGAAGAGTATTTCACTGTATATATCATGGCTCAGCTATATCAAGTTGTGTTGTCCAATACCTTTGTGCCCCAAATATTTATTGTTGGTGTTATTATACCAATATTGAAGAAACCTATACTGAACCCGCACTTAGATGAGAATTTTAGACCTATCACTTTATTTTCAACATATGTTTAATTGTTTGAATGGATCCTATTACCTCAGGACAATATGTCTCTGCTATTCACTTTGGTTGAATGTAGCTTATTACCGTAGCACAGTATGTCTCTGATATTTACTTTGATTTTCGTGACGGAATAAGTACTTACTTTAAAGTAATTTTTAACACTATACTGTTTCATATTTTAGACAACATAAATCACCGTTACATGTAACTATCATGGCAGAGAGAGGCTTCGATAAAACATGCACATCGGCTTTAACTCACTCAGTGCCAAATTTTGGACTGAGTAAACAGCTTTTCTCGGCAGACATTGGACGCAATGCACACAAAGCGCGCCCAGAACAGCTGCTGAACTGGGGTATTCTCTCTGGAACTAGAGGCATGCTGGAACTGGGATATTCTCTCTGGAACTAGAGGCATGCTGGAACTGGGATATTCTCCCTGGAACTAGAGGCATGCTAGAACTGGGATATTCTCCCTGGAACTAGAAGCGTGCTGGAACTGGGATATTCTCTATGGAACTAGAGGCATGCTAGAACTGGGATATTCTCTCTGGAACTAGAGGCATGCTGGAACTGGGATATTCTCTCTGGAACTGGAGGCATGCTGCTAGAGGCATGCTGGAACTGGGATATTCTCTCTGGAACTAGAGGCATGCTGGAACTGGGATATTCTCTCTGGAACTAGAGGCATGCTGGAACTATGATTTTCTCCCTGGAACTAGAGGCACGCTGGAACTGGGATATTCTCTCTGGAACTGGAGGCATGCTGCTAGAGGCATGCTGGAACTGGGATATTCTCTCTGGAACTAGAGGCATGCTGGAACTATGATATTCTCACTGGAACTAGAGGCATGCTGGAACTGGGATATTCTCTCTGGAACTATAGGTATGCTGGAACTGGGATACTCTCTTTGGAACTGGAGGCATGCTGGAACTGGGATATTCTCTGTGGAACTAGAGGCGTGCTGCAACTGGGATATTCTCTCTGGAACTAGAGGCATGCTGGAACTGGGATATTCTCCCTGGAACTAGAGGCATGCTGGAACTGGGATATTCTCACTGGAACTAGAGACATGCTGGAACTGGGGTATTTTCCCTGGAACTAGAGGCATGTTGGAACTGGGATATTCTCACTGGAAATAGAGGCATGCTGGAACTGGGATATTCTCTCTGGAACTAGAGGCGTGCTGGAACTTGGATATTCTCTCTGGAATTAGAAGCATGCTGGAACTGGGATATTCTCCCTGGAACTAGATGCATGGTGGAACTGGGATATTCTCTTTGGAACTAGAGGCATGCTGGTACTAGAGTGAATGGTCTGTTTACGACCAATACTAATCTGATATCCTTATGATAATTTACACTAGTTGGATTTAAGTGGATCGATTTAAGTTGTGCTTAGCACTAGCTGAAAGAGGTAATGCAAAAGGATAATTTTCATGAATTCCACTGGACATTTGTGTGTACCTGGTATCCCAATCTTGGTGCTGTTGTAAAGTGGACTGCTTTATATTCCCCTGTATTTCTTTTTACTCATGCCGCCCGTCACTGGAGCCCTCCCCCCCCCCTGCTTTCCTGTCTACTATATTTATTGGTGACCTATTAAATGATGTAGAGAAACTAGATCAATATTTAATCATGTTAATGATAGGTAAATGAAGTATTTATTATTTGCGTGTGCTGACGATATTTCTGTGTTAAGCTCTACTGTAACAGGACCCACAGACCATTATTTATACCGTAAAAGATATGCTGACAGGTGGGTTTTACATTCAGCATAACGAAGTCTAAGTGCATGTTGTTATTTTTTTCTATTTGCACTAATATTTAACTGCTCTTTCATTTCTTGGTAATCATGAAGTAATGAATGTTGACAAATGGGATTGTATTGGGGCATATTTATAGTAATTATTTTAGCACACAAGCGAATCTACGGAAACGTATCATTAATTGTAGGGGCTCTTTTTGTGGTCTCGTTGAAGTTGGCATTAAATACCCTGGTTTACCTGAATGCGGTAAAAAGTATCTGCGGAAAAGTGTTTGTATACCAAGATTATTATAGGAAATTGAGATTGTGCCTGTATTCCTAGTAAAATGACCTTTCATTCAAGTATTGTATGCCTCGAGTTCCAGAGACAATAAAATACAGGGCAACAGCTTGTCCCGCCGTGCAGTGGGCGCATTGCACACACAGCGCGCCGAGAAAGCTGTTGACTCAGTCCAAATTTCAGCACTGAAAGAGTTTATAATACGTATCAGAGCTCCGATTCACCTAGGTCAGAACGGTTCACCTGATTAAATGGGTTCAAACAACCTGTTTAAGGGGCCGTCCTTAATTGTCAACATTTTAATCTATGTCCCAAATTACCATTATCTTTTGCATCCTCCCCCTCTGATAATGGCCGTCATCAACATTTTTTCTGGACTTATTGCAAAAACACCCAACATCATATATTATGACCAAAATGCTTGGACAATGAGTACATAGTTTTTCTTGTCTAAGCTTAATAAAGTCGACAAACAACTTGAATTTTACTTTGATATTCATTTTTTTAAAAGATACAAGTATTTTACAAACTCTACTGCTTTGAAGAATAGATTGATTGTATTGAAAATTAAAGATTTAATATATATGTTATAAACTGTGTTTTTGTACATGCTAATGTTTGCTCGGGGAAATTGATGGTGAATGTCTTGAGATGTTCGCTGCATAACCTGTCTTCATGTAGGCTGGCGTATAAAGGTATATACGCTTGATGCATGATCATACAATGATCAAGGAATTTTCATCATGTATCTGGGATTTTGCGCGATAATATTAAGTTGTGCTAATTCGCTCTCACTGAACTTCGTGGTTGCATCTGCACATATCTGTTGAGGTGACTGAATGGAAATTACATCAAGGGGTTGATGGGAAGACAGGGTTAAAAGGCAAAGTGACCCTAGTGGGAGGTTGAAATTTTTCTTGGGGAACTGAAAATGTTGGATGTAGAAAATCAACAACCTTTAGGGTTGAAAATTACGGTACTCCGGCTCTGACCCCGCCCCACTCCCGGTCCATGTTGTACATATGGGCGGCCCCTAACTGAGTCTGGAATTAACGTTGATCCTGCTACATCTTGTCTCCATCCACATCTGCACGCCATTCGAGACTCCAACATTTTTTCCAAGTTTGTGGTTATTGGCCTACTGAGAACAATGGACGCATCTCCAGAAAAAATATTGAAAATTGTAGTTTACAACTCGGAAGTTGGTGTCTAAAGGAAACGTAATAAAAGCTACTTTTCCATTTGAGTATAACAATTCAGTGTTTTTGCAAATCTATATTTTGCAAGGCATTCTGTTCATTGTGGCGACTCACAAGAAGTTTGACTACATTCTCAAAGGGGTCTTCACTCTCAAAGGGGTCTTCAGTCTCATAGGGGTCTTCATTCTCATAGGGGTCTTCACTCATAGAGGTCTTCACTCATAGAGGTCTTCATTCTCATAGGGTCTTCATTCTCATAGGATTCTTCACTCTCAAAGGGGTCTTCACTCTCATAGGGTCTTCATTCTCTTAGGGGTCTTCATTCTTATAGGGTCTTCATTCTCTTAGGGGGCTTCATTCTCATAGGGGTTATAGTGCTCATTATCAATGTCAATCGGTGAGTGCGGAGCGTGTGCTGCCAACAGGAGCCTTCACGTTATGCTTTGTTTACGAAGTCGATGAAACACAATGTGTTGGGTGCTGACGTAGCAACTCAACGTGGGCAATGAACGTTAGGGCTCAGTTCTGCGAATTGTGTAAGGGATTAATAAACCTACCGCCATCGCCGAGTTAATGTCTCGAATAATAAGGACGCCGTGCGCGGTAACGCTACTTTTCATAGCTCCAGGATCGTGGCGATTTCACATGGGACATGTGGTAAGCTTAAAGGATGTAATTCGCCACTAGCTCACTTTATTACGAACAGAGAACAAGGGGATAGGCCTACATAAAGGATAAGGAAGAAAAAAACACTGGAACATTT
>OZ026628.1:804200-849200 GCA_964020975.1 Hermodice carunculata
ATATCAAGAGACAGCAGTCTTAGTTCAAAGGCCTTGCTTTCCGAGTATATCCTATCAAGAGAGAGAAGTCCTAATTCAAAGACCTTGCTTTCCGAGCTTCATATCAAGAGACAGCAGTCTTAGTTCAAAGGCCTTGCTTTCCGAATATATCATATCAAGAGAGAACAGTCCAAATTGAAAGACTTTGCTTTCCGAGTATATCATATCAAGAGAGAGAAGTCCTCATTCAAAGACGTTGCTTTCCGAGTATATCATATCAAGAGAGAGAGAGAAAGAGAGAGAGAGAGAGAGAGAGAGAGAGAGAGAGAGGGAGAGAAAGAGAGAGCAGTCCTAGTTCCAAGACCTTGCTTTCCGAGTATATCATATCAAGAGAGAGCAGTCCTAGTTCAAAGACCTTGCTTTCCGAGTATATCATATCAAGAGAGAGAAGTCCTAGTTCAAAGACCTTGCTTTCCGAGTATATCATATCAAGAGAGAGAAGTCCTAGTTCAAAGACCTTGCTTTCCGAGTATATCATATCAAGAGAGAGCAGTCCTAGTTCAAAGACCTTGCTTTCCGAGTATATCATATCAAGAGAGAGCAGTCCCAGTTCAAAGACCTTGCTTTCCGAGTATATCATATCAAGCGAGAGAAGTCCTAGTTCAAAGACCTTGCTATCCAAGTATATCATATCAAGTGAGAGCAGTCCTAGTTCCAAGACCTTGCTTTCCGAGTATATCATATCAAGAGAGAGCAGTCCTAGTTCAAAGACCTTGCTTTCCGAGTATATCATATCAAGAGAGAGCAGTCCCAGTTCAAAGACCTTGCTTTCCGAGTATATCATATCAAGAGAGAGCAGTCCTAGTTCAAAGACCTTGCTTTCCGAGTATATCATATCAAGAGAGAGAAGTCCTAGTTCAAAGACCTTGCTTTCCGAGTATATCATATCAAGAGAGAGCAGTCCTAGTTCAAAGACCTTGCTTTCCGAGTATATCATATCAAGAGAGAGCAGTCCTAGTTCAAAGACCTTGCTTTCCGAGTATATCATATCAAGAGAGAGCAGTCCTAGTTCAAAGACCTTGCTTTCCGAGTATATCATATCAAGAGAGAGCAGTCCCAGTTCAAAGACCTTGCTTTCCGAGTATATCATATCAAGCGAGAGAAGTCCTAGTTCAAAGACCTTGCTATCCAAGTATATCATATCAAGTGAGAGCAGTCCTAGTTCAAAGACCTTGCTTTCCGAGTATATCATATCAAGAGAGAGCAGTCCTAGTTCAAAGACCTTGCTTTCCGAGTATATCATATCAAGAGACAGCAGTCTTAGTTCAAAGGCCTTGCTTTCCGAGTATATCCTATCAAGAGACAGAAGTCCTAATTCAAAGACCTTGCTTTCCGAACTTCATATCAAGAGACAGCAGTCTTAGTTCAAAGGCCTTGCTTTCCGAGTATATCATATCAAGAGAGAACAGTCCTAATTGAAAGACTTTGCTTTCCGAGTGTATCATATCAAGAGAGAGAAGTCCTAATTCAAAGACGTTGCTTTCCGAGTATATCATATAAAGAGAGAGAGAGAGAGAGAGAGAGAGAGAGAGAGAGGGAGAGAAAGAGAGAGCAGTCCTAGTTCAAAGACCTTGCTTTCCGAGTATATCATATCAAGAGAGAGCAGTCCTAGTTCAAAGACCTTGCTTTCCGAGTATATCATATCACGAGAGAGAGAAGTCCTAGTTCAAAGACGTTGCTTTCCGAGTATATCATATCAAGAGAGAGCAGTCCTAGTTCAGAGCCAGTTATAACATGTTTTTAACAATTAGGTTACAAAAAGGGATTAATTTAATTTATCAAAAAGCCAGAAATGATTAATTGCGCTCATTTTCCTTATCTTAACGAAGTACAATTACAATTACAGCCATTTGGATCCATGCTTCGACGGATCTCCTTTCCAAGTATCATCAGTATTGTGTAATTAACAAGATAATTTGGTCACAAGGTTGATAAGGCACAATAGTTAAAAATGTCATGGTGTTAATTTTACGGCTGCAGGTCTTTATATCTGTTCAATTGGGGCTTATGGTTTACATCCAATGCTTAAGTGACGCTTCCCAACTCTCAATGGGGGAGAGAACCAAAGCCGTCATCTAGGAAACAAGAAAGGCGGATTGTCATACCAAGCCATCATCCAAGGAAAAACGGAAAGGGGAGTGTCAACCAAAACAACAATCCAAGGAAAAAAGGAAAGGGGACTGTCAACCAAAACAACCATCCAAGGAAAAACGGAAAGGAGAGCTCATACCAAAACCACCGTCCAAGGAAAAAGGAAAAAGGTGTGTCATCCCCCCAAAAATATGCAAGAGGAAGGAGAAGAGGAAGGAGGATTGTCATACCATAATCAATAATGGAAAAGGGAAAAACGAGTGTAATACCAAAACAACCCCAAGTAGAAAGGGAAGAGGGGTGTCGAGCAAGAAAGAAAGGAGGATTGTCATACTAAACCACCATCCAAGAAAAAAAGGAAATAACAGTGTCATGCAAAAATCATCATTCAGGGAGAAAGGAAAGAGAAGTATCATGTCAAAACCATAATATCAGGGAAATAAGAACGAGGAGCCATACTACAGCAACCATCCAAGGAGAGAAAGATGAGTGTGATACCAAAAGAATCATCCAAGGAGAGAAAGATGAGTGTCATACCAAAACAATCATCCAAGGAGATAAAGGTGAGTGTCATACCAAAAGAATCATCCAAGGAGAGAAAGATGAGTGTCATACCAAAAGAATCATCCAAGGAGAGAAAGATGAGTGTCATACCAAAAGAATCATCCAAGGAGAGAAAGATGAGTGTCATACCAAAACAATCATCCAAGGAGAGAAAGATGAGTGTCATACCAAAAGAATCATCCAAGGAGAGAAAGATGAGTGTGATACCAAAATAGTCATCCAAGGAGAGAAAGATGAGTGTCATACCAAAACAGCCATCCAAGGAGAGAAAGATGAGTGTGATACCAAAATAGTCATCCAAGGAGACAAAGATGAGTGTGATACCAAAATAGTCATCCAAGGAGAGAAAGATGAGTGTCATACCAAAAGAATCATCCAAGGAGAGAAAGATGAGTGTCATACCAAAATAGTCATCCAAGGAGAGAAAGATGAGTGTCATACCAAAACAATCATCCAAGGAGAGAAAGATGAGTGTCATACCAAAAGAATCATCCAAGGAGAGAAAGATGAGTGTGATACCAAAAGAATCATCCAAGGAGAGAAAGATGAGTGTGATACCAAAACAGTCATCCAAGGAGGAAAGAAAGAGGAGTGTTATACAAAACTAATCATCCAAGGAGAAAAAAAAGGGCAGTGTCATACCAAAACAGTTATCCAAGGACAAAGGAAGGGAATAGTCATACCAAAGCTGTCATCCGAGAAGAAAGGAAAGCCAATAGTCATAACAAAACCATCATCTAAGGGAAACAGGGAAAGGGAAGTGTTATACCAAAACGTCATTCAAGGAAAAAAAAAGGAGTTTCATACCAAAAAGATCATCCAATGAGTGAGGAAGCTGGATTCTCATACCAAAATCATCATCCAAGGAAAAAAAGAAAGGCGAGTATCATACCAAACCCACCATCCAAGAAGAAAGAGAGTATTGCCATACCAAAACAATAATCCAGGGGAAAAAATAAAAGGGGAGTGTGATAACAAAACTATCATCCGAGAAGAAAAGGAAAACAATGGTGATACCAAAACAATCATCCAAGGGAGAAAGAAAATACGAGTGCAATATGAAAACCATCATTCAAGGAAAAAGGAAAGAGTGAAATCATCATCGAACGGAAACAGGAAAGGTGAGTATCATACCAAATCCACTATCCAGGACGAATGGAGAGAGCATTGTCATACCAAAACCGTTCAAAGCGAAAGGACAGGGGAATGTTATACCAAAACCATCATCCATAGAAAAAGGAAAGGAGAGTATGATAACAAAACTATCATCCATGGAGAAAGAAAGAGGATTAGCATATCAAACACAACATCTTAGGGGAAAAAAGGGGGTGTCATACAAAAACAATCATCCAAGGAAAAAGGAAATAGGATTATCATGCCAAAACAATCATCCAAGGAGAAAGGAGAGGGGGTTTTCATAACAAAACCATCAGATAAGAAAAATGGAAAGGGGAGTGTCATACCAAAACCATCTTCCAATAAGAAAGGAAAGGGGGTGTCATACCATAACAATCATCCAAGACGAAAGGAAACAGGATTGTCATACCAAAAACATTATCCAAGGAGACAGGAAAGTGGAGTTTCATACTGAAAGCATCCTCCAAGGAAAAAATAAAGGGAAGTGTCGTACCAAACCATCATCCATGGAAAAAAAGGGTAAGGGGAGGGTCATACAAAGACCATCATTCAAGAAGAAAAGACAGAAGAGTGTCATTCCGCAATCGTCATCCAAGGAGAAACAAAAGAGCAGTAACATACAAAAACCATCACCCAAGTAGAAAAGAAAGAGGAGTGTCATACCAGAATTTTCACACCAGTAGAAAGAAAAGAGAAGGGCATAGCAAAACAATCATCCAAGGAAAAGAAGGAAAGCAATGTGTTATACCAAAACCGTTATCTGAGGAGAGGATAGATAAGTTTCATACCCAAACAATCATTCTAGGAGAAACAGAAGAGGAAGGTTATCATACAATCATCATGGACGGAAAGAGAAAAGAGGAAGGTTATCATACAATCATCATGGACGGAAAGAGAAAAGAGGAAGGTTATCATACAATCATCATGGACGGAAAGAGAATAGAAGAAGGCTATCATACAATCATCATGGACGGAAAAAGAAAAGAGGAAGGTTATCATACAATCATCATGGACGGAAAGAGAAAAGAGGAGGGTTATCCTACAATCATCATGGACGGAAAGAGAATAGAAGAAGGCTATCATACAATCATCATGGACGGAAAAAGAAAAGAGGAGGGTTATCCTACAATCATCATGGACGGAAAGAGAATAGAAGAAGGCTATCATACAATCATCATGGACGGAAAGAGAAAAGAGGAAGGTTATCATACAATCATCATGGACGGAAAGAGAAAAGAGGAGGGTTATCCTACAATCATCATGGACGGAAAGAGAATAGAAGAAGGCTATCATACAATCATCATGGACGGAAAAAGAAAAGAGGAGAGTTATCCTACAATCATCATGGACGGAAAGAGAAAAGAGGAAGGTTATCATACAATCATCATGGACGGAAAGTGAAAAGAGGAGGGATATTTCGCAATCATCATGCAATAAGACAGCAAAGGCGAGGGTTATTCCAGAATCATTGTCCAAGGAGGAAGGGAAGAGGAGCGTTATCCCTGAATCATCATGTAAGGAGAAAGGAAAGAAGAGGGTAATCACGTCATCCTCATCCAGGTGAAAAAAGCAGATATTTATCTCACAGTCATCATCCAAGGAGCAAGAAAACACAATCATCACACAAAGAGGAGTGCAATGCCACAATCATCATGCAAAGAGTAAGGAAAGACGCTCGTTATCCCCTTATCATCATACAAAAAGTAAATGAAAAGGAGTTTTCTCCCACAATCATCATGCAAGGAGTAAGACTATGATTAGCATTAACTCTATATGGGTAAGAATGAATGCATTGTGAGGGATCTATCCTCTACTCTATATGGGTAAGAATAAATGCATTGTGTTTGAGTTGAACACGTAATTGTGGTTGGAGGATATAAGCTTATAAGCTTACCTTACGGACAGGTCAGCTGAGCTAATAGAAAATGAAGTTACAATATAGATAGGTAGACAGACAGACAGACAGACAGACAGACAGACAGACAGATAGATAGATAGATAGATAGATAGATAGATAGATAGATAGATAGATAGATAGATAGATAGATAGATAGATAGATAGATCAGTGCATTTAATCATAAACCTGCCTTTAAAAAGTAACGTGCTAACATATAATGACAACATTTGACTGCAGTTTGTTTTCATATGCACTGTTGCTGCATTTGAAAAGTACTGTGATAAAATAAGATAACAGCACATGATTGCAGTTGGCTTTCATTTGAACTGTTGTTGCATTTTTTCCTTACAATCTGGTCAATGTTGGAGACAAGACGTCTTTTATATTGCAGCGGTAAAACCAGCAGGTCAAGGTCCGAGACCTCTGGGCATGATCTTACCGCTATGGTAATAACATTTGACCTTCGCGTGTGGCAATTACATTTAACCTGTGCCCTGTGGTAGTAGCATTTGACCTTTACACCGTGGTTATAATATTTTGATCTTTGTGCTGTGGCAATGACATTTACACGGTGGCATTTTGACCTTGGCATAATAACATTTTACCTTAGTACTGGGGTAATCATAACTTCATGTTATCTTATAATAAAATTTTTACAGTGTGGCCTTTTCACCTTGGCATAACAACATTTTACCTCAGTACTGAGGTAATCATAACTTGATCTTATCTTATAATAACATTTGGCCTTGACACTCGGGTAAAAACACTTGACATTGACACTGTGATAATAATATTTGATCTGTGCACTTTGGTGATATGAGCAAGTTTATCATTGCCTTTGAATTTGTCATTTTTATAACAAGATAAATTAGTTCTCCGCAGTTGTGTCTTGCACCATCGGTTATCTCAAGTGTCATAATATTACTTTGATTCACTGCTGATCACGAAAGGGAGGATAATATACATAGTTCCGGGCCGGGGCAGACGGGTGATTTTTATGATAGCAACTGTCAGGCAGACATCCTGGCTGTTACCCTTTTTCATGAAAAACAAAAACTTATCTGTTTACGGTCTAAATATTTTTTATTTAGTTCCGACAATTTAATATGTAAGTAGCTTTACTATTATGATATATATATATATATATTTATATATATATATATATATATATATATATATATATATATATATATATATATATTTATATATATGTGTATATATATACATATATATATATATATATATATATGTGTGTGTGTGTGTGTGTGTGTGTGTGTGTGATATGACGTCTGGCGATCTACATCACGAGCCGTATCCTTTGGAAACTTTCACTAAGATGTGCCCAATTAAATTTATAATAGCGTTATCTCTTTAAACATTGTCAGTGTCAAACTGCCTTCCGCCCTTTTAACTTTGTCGATCTGAGGTTAACCTGAGTTTCAATTACACATTTAGCACGATAGGTTTGGGCGAAACATATCTAAATATTTTGGAGCCACTCCTTACCGTGCTGAATGTGTTTTTTAACATTTCCATGCCAAGCTGGGGTGCGACAGGAAATGTGGTGACCAGGATATCATTAAAGTGACACGTTCTGGTGGTTAGTTGCAAATGTTGAATCAAAGTGAACGTCTGACACGATAGTTTGATAAACAGTGATGACGCTGCACGAGCAACGCGCGCGACGAGACAAGGAGGACCAAAGCTTGACAAGCGTGTAAGGTCGTCTTGCTGTCACATGGTAAATGACAAGGATGGATATACTCCAGTTAAAGAGTATTTAATGCCATACCAGATATTGCAGGTTAATGTTTATCTTCTTATTGACGCTAAAATATACGAATTGCAAATTACAAGGAAGAAGGACAGAAAAACAGGAAAGAAATGAGAGAAGTGATAGTGTTCTGTGACAATGACGGGAGTTATTAGGATGATTTCAGTGAGTGGTTTACACTCCCTTGAGATTATATCCATAGCAGCGGCAGCCTGGCACCTGCTCATTGCCCAATAGTAAATGCAAAGTCGCCATAATTCATCGACGCTTATTGACATTGCATGGCACGTGTGGCCTCAAGACTGACAAACCTGGTTTGTTCACATATAACACATCATTCAGGAGCGCACGAACCGTGATCCCTGAAAGTAAAGTAGAGTAATGTAGCATCAGAAAATTACAGACGTAGGCAATATTCACGTTACATGGATCCGCCAAAATAAAATGAAATATGTGACCCATCACATAAATACCGTATTCCTATTAAATATAATGTTTATGCGAAAAAAAATGGCATGTGAAAATAGCTTCCACGCCGATAGTTTTCTCAGTTTTGATTAGTTTTCCATACATTTTTAAACAGAAGGATTTGACATGCTTTAGTGCAGTATCTACATTCATCTTCATCAGTTATTTCGGTCTGTTTTGTCGGGCCAGAACCATATGGGCCAAGTAAACCGTTCATCTGTGTATTCTGTAGGTCTCCGCAATAATCGCTCGGCATGCCATTTAATGCCCACCAAACAAACAACTGCTATTCAAGATCGACATTTCCTGATGCCCTATGAAATTTTCTTCGCCAATGTGTGCACTACACATCACTTCAATGTTTCATATTTGGCAGTGTTTACTGTAATATAACACTACCAGCTATTGGGCTTTTATGGCGTTTGTTGAAAACAAAAGGCGAAAATAAAATAATTGGTGGAATATCACATGGACACAGGAGATCGTGAGGCTAGCGCAAAAATTGTATCAAATCACATTATGTTTCGAATAGATCTGTACGCAAGTATTGTGTCAAATCACATCCTATTTTGAATGCACCTGTACGCGAATCATGTGTCAAATCGTAAAATATGTGCAATGGAGCTGTATCCTAAATGAAGAACAAATACTACCTTCATACTGGATTTTAGTCATCCAGCGTACAGTGCGTTAAGAGGGACGTTACCACATCAAATTCAAAATGGAGAGTACTGAAACTGACCAATTAGAATACCGGAGAAATGTTACCCTCGAAACGTGTACTAATTCCCAAGGTAAAACATAGCCCCCGAATTGAAGTAACGTTGAAAGTCAGTATATCCCTCATCTTTTATTAACCAATTAGAGTCCTCCTTTTTTTTTTTTTTTTTGTTTCCTGTACAACGAGCCACACTGGCCTTCACAGACCAGCAATGGATACTGGAGGGGAAGACAGCAGGACATTTTGGCTGACAAAATTTGTTTACTTTTGTTTTCATTTTAATTTTTCTAGTAGAACCACGTGATTGAATCTGGTATTCAGGATACGGGTAATAGACTCCGAAACATGTTGAGTAGTAACCCGCTGAAGACCCTTTAATTTATTTGGGCTAATACAGCCTATGTCAAAATTTTACACAGGACCGTGTGCAATATGGACAATAGTAATCCCATATGTATATAGGTTAGACAGGGACAGGTTTTATTATGAAGAGTAAAGAGTTCGGACTGCGGAATAGGGTAATGACTACTAGGAAGTGGTTCTGAGCAAGAACACACACATATAATAGATCATTCTATATCCTGTTCAGCATCCTTGCCTGCATGCATCCCCCTCCAACCTATATCCTCCCTTGATCCTTCGGGTATTGGAAGGATACAGGCTCTCGAGGAATCCATACAGACAAGGATACTGAATTTGGCATAGGATGACCTCTGAGCACACAAGTGTTGTGTCAAATCGCATCATATGTGAGGGTGGGAAAGGGGTTTCCCGTACTGGCGTACTGGGGCTTTTTATTTACCGTACTGGCATACTGGAAGCCCTCTTATTTTACGTACTTCGTACTATCCAAAATTTTGAAAGATTTTTATTTTCCGTACTACGTACTCTAGAAAAATGATTACCTGTACCAGCGTACTGAAAGCCCCCCTTACCCCCTTCATATGACATAGCGCTGTCCAACATAACATTTCGCCAAATTCACTCAACTGGCAAACTGGCAGAAGTTCCAACATTTGTGCGTAAATCTTTCTAGTATATACATGCATACAGACATATATACATACATACATACATAAATACATATACATACATATATTCATACACGTATGTGAGAAGGGAAGAGAGAGAGAGAGAGAGAGAGAGAGAGAGAGAGAGTGCATTTTGTTCAATATTTTTTCAAACATCATTTAACTTCGGAGGTCTTGTGCATTTAGAGACTGTATGTCTTTTAGATATTTTCAGGCTGTTTTAACACAATGTGTAGCGTTCGTGTCTTCGCAGTCAGAGAAAAACATAAAAGCTACTGCTGTATTCTTTCATCGGGACAGATACAGACCTGTACAAAACTGTAAACCTGTCGGCAGTTCACTGTTAAGTAAGAAACTCAGTCAAAGCTTCCTGGGCATGTCTGGAGCAGAATGACGTCATAACGTGCCGAAAGCGCGCCAAAGAAAATCTGCAGACATGGACCATTCTTATCATTAACTGCAATTGGAAGCACGTATATATTTTAATGAAAGGTCTCTTTGCGAGAAATCTGAATCTGAGTTCATTAAACTACTTTCGGTAGGCACAACAATTGGTGGGACTAACAGTGGTAGAGTTCACACAAACGCTGGCATTGATACTGACAGCGTATCTAGAGGCCGATTCCCCCTTCTCATACATCCACGGATACACCTTGCACATTAATATAGAAAGATCTTACTAAATGTCTCAACACCCGGCATGAAGAACAGCGGACAGCAGAGTGAGCCCGTCAAACAATTCCAGAAAGAAAAGCCTATCTTTATCATGTCCACCTTTGCAAACCCGTTTTTCCTTCATCCGGCATTACGCTCGAAGATTACCCCTCTCCCCTTTCAAATCCCAAATGACCAAGACCCCTTGGTGTTCGTATCAGATAAGGTTCAACTCCGTGATGACATACGAAGACATGTTGAGCATATTGATGTAACAGTAATGACAGAATACATGGAAGCTACGGAGATATTCAGTCAATGTAACAGTAATGACAGAATACATGGAAGCTACGGAGATATTCAGTCAATGTAACAGTAATTGTCAAACACAGAACAGCTGTATTTGTTTATTAATCAAAATTAAATGTATATTTTTTTTTCTTTTGACAGTTTGATGCTTGGTTCCGATTGCCTTTCGTTGATTAAGATTTTCAGCCTAATGGAAATAATTCAGTAGACTTTCTGGTGCCACCCTAGGTTCCTTACTGTATGTTATAGTTTTACTGCATATGAACCTGAATAAAGTCAATCAATCAGTGGTCTACGTGACCATACGCGTGGGTTTATTAATAACATATGCGTGTTACAGGATAACAATTGAGGGACTAGGGTAAAATCAGTTAGGGCCGTAGAATGTGTTCTTGGTTCGCATTTACTCAATGACGGGTGACCGGTGAAGATTGTTCAGGGAGCAGATCCAGGCCACACGTGCAAGTTTAAGGGACTTCCCATGTAACATGGGGTAGCATGGCAAAATGAGTTTGCGGGTAGTTTAACACGGGGTTTCAAGGCACTGCACCGGTTTTTGTTGTGCGTATCTTGAAATTTCGAATGTCTATTTATCGGTTTCATATACGTGAATTTCCAGTATATTTAGTACGAGTTTATGGTTTGACTGGGATAGTGTATAATGGGCTCAGTATATTCCTGTAAGTAAACGAAATATCTCAGACTGGTTTCTTATGGTGGATTCCTATAACTTTACGCGCTTAATGTACTGGTTAGGAGTGTAGCTAATGGTCGAAGGCATAAGAGTATATACTTTTCATTTACGGGTTCTCAGACATAAAGGTTTTCAGTATACCTATATTGATATATAACAGCGGGTTTCCATCAGGTCATTAAGTGTTTAAATGAACTTTATATATTTCTTCTGCGGTATAATGTGCAAAAGCACGATACATACCAGTAAAATGGTTAAACAGAATATACAATCGATATCCATATGGTTACCTTAATGAAAGGGTGAACAGACAAAATATATATGGTCAAGTATGAGTATAAAATGCGGTTTAAAATAATGGATTATGAAATGGCAATATGTTTATTGCAGTTTAATCCGTTGGAATAGCTTAATACATACGTTGGAATGGCTTAATACATCCGCTGAAGTGGTTTAATACACGTGTTGGAATGACGTAATACAGTTCTCTGGTATAGACACAATGCCGCGGAGTGTGTTATACTTGGAAGCAGAGCACACGGGGCGTGTGTCATGGGTTGGTGTGTCTGTTAAAATGCTGAAAATCGTTTAAGGCGCACGGGGTGTGTCAAAACAAGTGTCTACTGTTTTACAAGCCTAACCGGTATTGAGGAATAAAACATCATTTTGTACCAGTGTCTTTACCCTTTTCATTTGGCCCTGTCAGTCGTACGAGATGATAGATTATTTAAAGGAATTTAACGACAAGGCGTGTTGGCCTACCATTACCTCATGTGGTGGGATCGTCGTTTTAAATGTCGGAACCGCGGTTTCATTGGAAGAAATGTCTACATCGTCGTTTCATTTGGAATTAGTATGTCTTGTCATCGTGAGTTGTCATGATATAAATTTCTATTTTGACAGTTTTATGTGGCATTTTGTGTGATGTGATTTGTGAAAGTGCCTGTGTCTCGACATATCGAAGTACAATGTTTTACGCAAAACCATAGCGTGGTGTTTCTTCGCTTGCCTGTGGGAGTCTTCAGGTGACATTGCCGGCAGTCGTCTGCCTGTATTGTGTCTGCCTGTTATTTCGCGCGGCCGGATCAAGCCCGAGGGCCATTTCTTCAGTGTGCACACGAGCAGCTCCTTTTGATTATTTTCATTATTTTTAAGGTCTGTATTTTACTTTTTCATTCCGTAGTTAAGGTTGCTGTACATACATGACATATACACGAACATTTCAGGATATACAGCTGCTTTTTCCTGATAGGTATTCAGGCTTGTTTCATCATGTCGCTCACCGAAGCGAAGACTGCTCGTAAGGTCTGCAAGACCAAGTTAACAAAACTGGATAATAAAATGTCTACCTTAATGGTCGAAGGTGAAAATTTATCAGATATTCTAGCTTCCGTGTCCCAGTTCAAGCAAACATTTTGTGAGTTTTCAGAGTCAGACGATGAAGTCACTAAATTGGATGAAACGAGTAACTTGGATCAAGAGTTATACTTTGACCACGTTCAGAGTAATTACCTGAAAGTTTTGGCGAGCATTAAAGATGTAAAGCAGGTTCCATCCTCTCCAGATTCGAAGACATCCACTGTTTTATGCCAAAGTGTCATGAATATGCTTTCATCGCTAAAGTTAGGGTTGGAGGTCTTCTCAGGTGACCCTGTCAAGTATCACACGTTCATTAAAGCGTTCAAGGCAAGTGTTGAAAAATGTAGACAAGATCCCGATGTACGTTTAGGCAGATTATTCCAGTATCTCGGCGATGAACCTCGTGATAGTGTAAGATCATGTTTATTCATAAGTGGGTGTGTGGGTTATGATTCCGTACGGCAAACGTTAGAAAAATTGTATGGTTCTCCACATCGTGTCACACAAGATATCAGTAAATCGTTGCGTAGGGCAGAGCCAGTAAAAACAGGTGGTGACATGCGCACTCTGTCGCATGAGTTACGTAACGCATTTCAGACTCTGGAAAAATTGACTGTTTGGCTGAAGTCAATGGTCAAATTGTTATTTTCGAGATTGTATTAAGATTCACAAATTACGTTCAAAATCGTTGGCAGAAGCAAAGTAAGACGCTACATAGATCATAGCTGAAATTCAAGGATTTGGTTTCATTTGTGGAAACAATGGCAAATGAGTTATCAGACCCGCTCTGTGGCAAGAGTACACAAAGTTTGAGGTATCATAAAGGCAAACAGTTCATGTCACATGATGCGCAGGTGTGTCATACTACTGATTTTGAGAGTAGCGTTAGTCACCACTGGTGGCAGCACTGTTACAAGGAGAATCATGTGACAGCAGTCCATGCCTTTACAATGATTAAGCCCTCACATAAATTAGGTATAAAAAGTTGTTTCGGGATCATAAAGCTCCTAGTTATTAATTTTTCCCCATAACAATACACTGGACAAAAAAGAAAAACCGCCCACTTTTCTTGGAGGTGATGTCTTATGTGCAAAGTAGTGAATTTTATTCCACAAAACAGAGATGAATACCGATTTAATGCAGGTTATAGCCCAAGGTGCCTAGCTAATTATAATACAGGTAAAAGGTTGAAGTGATTCTTTTCTTGACCCTGCTATAAGATACAACTATTTCTTGAAAGACCACACGGAAGATTACCAAATCATATTCTTCACATGTTAATTTACCTGTCATGAGAGGCAACCTGTCTTATAAGACCCTTGTGGCAGAAACTATTGTATTGTGATCATGCCCTTGTCAAAACTCATGAGACAACTTACCACTCTCAAATGTTTTTCTAAACAATTTTTGGTACCTGCTATAGAGACCAAGTGCCATGAAAGGCCAGCTCTATTTTTGAAACCACCCTTCCAATAAATTTCATTGTTACTATAAATAGCGTGCATATTAACTACCATGTAGAACAACTTGTGATGAATAGAAGGGGTGATCTTACATACCACAATCGACACAGAGTTCCTGTCTTAAGAAACCACACTAATGAAAGACCACCTGTCTTGAAATTTTACGTATTCAAATATACTTTACAATGCCTTCCATGATTACGAAAGACCACCTCAACTACGAAACTGCAATCTGGTCACCCATAATGGTTGCTTTGTTTCACTATTTTATGTGTCGACAGCAGTACAGTACATGTAGTTCAATATCTAGACAGATCTACCTTATCACCAAGTTACAGTGGTATTATAAAACAGGTAGTCTATAATGACAGGTCAATTCACATGGTGAAAATATTGTTTGGGATCCCACAAAGGGGGCTCTGAAGAGATTGAAGTCTCTTACTGGAGATGTCACCTATACAGAGGTTCCTGCAAGGAGAGACCTTTCTTATTACCAAATTAAAATGGTCTTATTTATAGATGGTCTCGCATCACAGGACATTAACACATAACAGGAATTGGGTTTTGGGTCAGGTGGATTAGGAGGTTTCTTATGCAAATACTAATATACACTTACCCTTGCTAGAGCGACTACCCGTATTACCAAGGTAACAGTGGTCTTTTGAGACAGGTGGTCTCTCATGACAGGTAAATGATCATGGTAAGAAAAAACAGCAAAGTGGTCTCTCAAGAAAGGGAGGTATCTTATGGCAGATGTTATACAATATCAGTCTTTCCCTCGGGAGATCACTCTCATTGCAAAGTTCAATGGTTTCATAAAACTGGTGGTCTCCCATAACAGGTAAATTAACATGGTAAAACAAGTAATTGGGGTTAGTTAAAGTGATATCTCAAGAGTGGGTCTTTAAAGACCACCCTCTCTTGAGAGATCACTTTGCTGCACAGTAGTACCTGTCTTGAGAGACCCTTCCAATGAGAGACTGCATATCGCTCTCCTAGAATACTGTGCGATCTTTTCCATGTTATTTTGTCTCTAATGAAAGCCCCACTGCTTTAAGAGACCACATTTTGACTTACACTAGGGGTGGCCTCTCAAAACAGGGGCCAGTGTATCTCAAAACTATAATCTCTTATATTAGGTAAAGTAACAAGAGTTGGAGCAGGACAAGAGAAACAGGTCTGGTAGATAGTCTGTGTATATTATATTGTAGTTGTACCTGTCTTTTGTGGCCAATGAGTGGCTTTTCAGCACGGATTGTTCTTTCATGAATACCAGTTGATATTTAGAGAATTTATTCAGCTTTATACATACATATTTATCTTGTGCTAGCTACAGAGCCCACCTGTCATAAGAGACTATGCATTGCAACAACGCATACCCTTAGCCTCCCTTTAGAGCAATACTGATTGTTTTAACAAATTATTTTACACTCTCAGATTTTACACTCTCAGACATAAAACATGACATTACACTGTTGCATATCAAACAAACTGAACTTGTACTCATATAAACAACACACAATGTACCAGATGGATGTTCTATCTTGGTAATCAACGATGATCATGCTCATTATTCCACAGTAAGTATACTAATAAAGCATAAGCCATGTTCTCATTTTGAACCAAAAGAGACCTGGTAGCCACCCTTGGCGGCTGACTAATGCTATTGTTCACGTGATAGTTCTTACAGTATAGAGGACATCGTATAGTGCAGAAACATGTCATCATACCCCAGCTAGTATGCATAGCGAAGTAAATGCTTCCACTGCGGACAGACGGTCAAACGTGTCAGGTGATCGGACTAATAAAGTTCGTCAGTACCTGCCTTGCAAGCTTTGTAGGGGCTCTCATTTCATTATGAAATGTTCAGAATTTCGTAAGATGTCTGTACGCGATGGCATTGCTTTCGCAAAGGTACACGAGTTGTGCCAGACCTGTTTGCGAACTTACCATATAACAGCTAATTGTTTGAACAAAAACCGCTGCTTTGTTTGTCAGGGAAAACATGCTAGTTTCCTACACGTTGATCAGGCAAATTCCAATTTTGCTACTGAGATCAATGATTGTTTGATGCCAATCGTCAGGGTCAAGGTTAATGCTCTTTTGCGGCTAAACGCAGGTCTTGATAATTTCAGCTCATAAAACTTCGTTTCCCCAAGGTTGACTGATCGCCTGAATTTGAAAGGTACAGATTACCACTATCTGTTGAAAACAATGAACGGAAGTACACCTACTTTGTTTACACAAGTTTCGTTTAGAGTATCGTCAGGCCAAGAATCTATGAATTTTTTGGTGTGAAGGCCGTTCATCATATTCCAGTATCATCAGGCCAAGAATCTATGAATTTTTTGGTGTGAAGGTCGTTGATCATATTCCAGTATCGCCAGGTCAAGAATCTATGAATTTTTCTGGTGTGAAGGTCGTTGATCATATTCCAGTATCGCCAGGTTCAGTCGATCCTGAAAATTATCCACATTTGCGTAGCCTTCGTTTTTCTGCAGATATTTATTCTCAGAAAATTGAAACACTTATAGGGCAGGATTATGCAGAGTGTTTGATACCTTTACAAGTCCGTAGAGGTTTGGTCGGTGAACCAGTTACTATTTTGAACAAGTTCGGTTGGTGTGTACAAGGGAAAGTGCCCAAGACACAGGTGAGTCACGTGGTTATATGTAATTTCGTGATGACTTCTCCTATGAACGTTCAGAGTGAGTTTTCTATGAATACACAGTTCCCTAGCTTTCCTATTATGGGAAAAAGCTATTGGCTCAGATAGAATAGACAGTTCTACACCTGTATCTAGCAGTAGCATATTGCATAGTGTAGAAAACGAATGTTTCAATAGCCATGTAGTTTCAGTGTCAAATGCATCAGATGACAGCTGTTTTGCATATAAAACTGAAGTTTACGATCCAGCAAAAACTGTTGAATCAGTGTGTGAATATGTTTCTGCACCCGTTACTGACATACATAAGTTATGGGAGATAGAGAATGGAGCGTTTGGCAGCACTTCACACTCTGTGGAGGATATGGGAGTCCTTGAGGTGTGGGATGATACTTGGCAATTAGTGGATGTTCATTATAAGCTACCCGTCCCATGGAAAAATGCTAAGGAACCACTTCTAAAGGATTTCCCCATGGCTATTAAACGCTTGGACAACCTTGTCAAACGCCTGATCAAGGAAAATATCTTGTCAATATATGACAAAAAGATTTCAAACTTGATTGATTCCAAATACGCAGAAGTGGTCCCTAGAAATGCTTTGAGAGAATCAAAGACAATATTCTACCTTCCACATGATGGTGTAGTTAATCCAAATAAACCTGGAAAACTACGCATTGTTTTTTTTATTGCTCAGCTAAATGTGCCGGACGTTCGTTGAATGAGCGTTGTTTACAAGGACCAGACTTGGTAAACAAGTTATCGTTTGTTCTTTTGCGCTTCAGATCACATGAATATGGAGTGCAAGGTGACCTCAAGGAAATGTATAACCAAGTGTTAATACCTGAATGCTATCGTGATGCATTACGCTTTCTTTGGTATGAAAGGGGCGAACTGATTCATTTGCGCATGTGTGTGAACATATTTGGAGGCATTTGGTGTTCATCATCTTCTACTCATGCCCTCAGAAGGATTATCCTTGATAATCCTGATATGGATCCTTTATTTAAGGGATCTAATCTAAATTCCATGTATGTAGACAGTCTTACACAATCAGTACCTAGCATCAGCGAAGTGTATCGGATTGTTTTCGATCTCCCTGCCATTTTTCAGTTAGGAGGCTTTGAAATCACAAAATTTGCAATTAACGACGAGTAAGTTATAGACCAGATTCCTATTGAAAGTCGTGCAAAGGATGTTCCTGAATTTTCGTCAGGTTCACAATGTCGAGCTTTGGGGGGTCAAATGGATGATAAAGGAGGATGTTTTTCGATTTGATGTTCGATCTCAAAATTTTGCAAATCTTACACGACGAGTCATGCTCAGGTTTGTCGCATCTATATTCGACCCTCTGGGACTCATAGCTCCTTGGGTGTATTCAAGTAAATTGCTGTTACAACAAGCTACCTGGCTTCAAACAGAATGGGATACCTGTGTGCCTGATTATTTACAGTAAAGCTGGTGTACATGGCTCCATTCATTGAGTAAAAGCTTATCTAACGTTAGTTTTCCAAGATGTGTGAAACCGGCAGAGTTTGACAAGGAATATCATGAAGTGCATATTTTTGCTGACTGGAGTCAGATTGCGTGCAGGTCCAGTGCATTTATCAGATGCATTAGCCATACTAACATGGCATAAGAGTACATATTTTTCATTTACGCGTTCTCAGACATAAAAGGTTTTCAGTATATCTATATTGATATATAACAGCGGGTTTCCATCAGGTCATAAAGTGTTTAAATGAAGTGTTTGTATTTCTTCTGCGGTGTAATGTGCAAAAACATACAAGTGTCCTGTCTGACGTGTGTGTAAACAACAAATCCTTGTGATGTGTCCATGTAACTGAGCGCTGAAGACAGATCATGACCTGTTGTATGCCTGGTCTGTCACCAATATGCTTAGACAAGGAGCCGCTACTCACAGAGACATGTACGGGTATAGGCTCCGAAACATGTTGAGTAGTTACCCGCTGAAGACCCCTTAATTTATTTGGGCTGATACAGCCTATGTCAAAATTGTACAGAGGAACGTGTGCAATGTGGACAATAGTAATTCCATATGTATATAGGTTAGAGGGACAGGTTCGCTTATGGAGAGTAGAGTTCGGGCTGCGGAATAGGATATTGACTACTAGGAAAAAAGGCAAAACGACACAAATACAACAAGTCTGTTTTTGTTGTCCTTACTTGGCATCATTTCACAATGTTCAGATAATCATACTTCATTGCCGCCTGAATGCTTAGCTCTGACCAGAATTGATGATGGACAAGAGTATTATGTGGAATCAGAAGAACTTATCTACGGAAAATGGTTTAAAAAGTAAACACTTCGCATTTAAATGTTTCAAGTTCCCTAATAGGAAAATGCAAATTCTACACCTTCTGTGGTCTATAGGTTGTGACGACAGCACAAACCTGTGAACGGCACCTCTACCTATAATCATCCTAATTAAATTCAACATTTTTACCTTTTTAGTGACACTAGTTCACATAAATTACAATTCTAGAACTTTTGTTTGTGTACATTGGATGCGCCTACAGTATAACAAACACTGTGAATTGAAGTTGGAATGACAAATCTACACAGAATAAATTTGAAGATACTGAAGGTTGAAACTTCAACTGGTCCTAGTTTGCGTAATGTTCAAAAGTGTCATGCGTCTTCATATAAAACACCAAATATTAGGCATGGAATTATTAACAGGCAAAGTTTGGAGTTTCTACGAATAATCGTCTTCAAATAAAATGTCGGACAAATTTCTGAGAAAGAAAGAAAGAAAAAAGAAAGAACGAAAAAAAGAAAGAAAGAAAGAAAGAAGGGAGAGGAAGAGAGAGGGGAAACATGAAGGAAGGAATGAAGAAAGAGAGGAAGGTGGAAATGGAAGGAAAAAGAAATTAGGAGAGAAACGAAGAGAGAAAGAAAGAAAAAAGAAAGAAAAAAAGAAAGAGAGAAAGAAAAAAAGAAAGAAAGAAAGAAAAAAGGAAAGAAAGAAAGAAAGAAAGAAAGAAAGAAAGAAAGAGAGAAAGAAAGAAAGAAAGAAAGGAGAAAAAAGAAAGAAGGAAGGAAGGAAAAAAAGAAAGAGAGGAAGGTGGGAATAGGAGAAAGAAAGTAGAAAAGAAAGGAAGAAAGAAAGAAAGAAAGAAAGAAAGAACGAAAGAAAGAAAGAAAGAAAGAAAGAAAGAAAGAAAGAAAGAAAGAAAGAAAGAAAGAAAGAAAGAAAAGCGAAAGAAAGAAAGAATGTATGGATGTTTCTGTGGACACACATGTATAACCGTCCTTTGAAATATTGCTGCATCAAGGAAAACCGTAGAGTGGGAGCGTCATGACAGAGCAATTCTCTTAAGTCAGCTGTGCAGTCACGGGATAATGTTTTCTAAATCATAAATCAAGTAAAAGACGAAAGCCTGCCAGCTATTCAATCGCTAGTCCAGTAATTTTTTCCTTTGATCACTAAAGTTATGACATGCACGAAAAGGCGGTGACGGATATCATGCCCGGCGGGCTGATCTCTCGCCCGCCGAATTGGTACTCACCACGGAGCCTGAATATGAGGGACGTTAATCTTGTGGTGGAAGCTGCGGCCTTTGGGCGCGTGGCTGAAGGCTACAACTCCCATGCACCTGGGACATTTTGCCCTGCTGAGATAAACATCGCTTTGTTTGTGCCTTTATTATCTGACAGCACGACAGAGAACAACTGCCATACCACATAGACATTATATACCATCAGATCATGCGTGTTGTTATATGCCAGGACCGAGAATCACTGATACTCCTGCAAGAGATTCTTACGTGGCTGAGAGTGAGTTATTTTTTTCCCCACCAACAATGATCCCAAGTGAGAGCAAAATAGTAACTCATTCTCCAGCCATGTTAGATTTTGTTTATTCTCTGTTTATTTGGGTATTCATCGCCAAAAATTTGCCCTAGGCCTATTTTGGTATGACGTGCTTGTTCACGTGCGTCACGTGCGTCAGGGTTATTCCACATCACGCGTGACATTACAAACAATCAGACATCGCTCGCCACATTTCATTTTGTCTAAATGTTGATGCATGAAGTCACTGATGTAGGCGCGTCAAAATTGAGTTGTTACAATGTTTAGGTCATATGATTTACATTGAGTTACTACTGTGTTTATCGCATGGACATGTTTACTCAAAACAAACACCACAATGACACATTCGCTCGCTGCTCATACCACGTGATACATTCACCTAGTACTCATGCCATATAGATACATTGACTCAGTGCTCATACCACACAAATACATTCACCCAGTACACATGTCATATATAGACATTTACCCAGTGCTCATATCAATTCACCCAGTGCTCATACCCCATGGATACATTCACCCAGTTCTCATGTCATATATAGACATTCACCCAGTGCTCACGTCATAAAGATACATTCACCCAGTGCTCATACCCCATGGATACATTCACCCAGTACTCATGTCATATATAGACATTCACCCAGTGCTCATACCACACAGATACATTCACCCAGTATTAAGGCCATATAGATACATTCACTCAGTGCTCATACCACATAGATACATTCACCCAGTATTCATGTCATATATAGACATTCTACCAGTGCTCATACTACACAGATACATTCACTCAGTACTCATGCCATATAGATACATTCACTCTGTGCTCATACAACATAGATACATTCACTTAGTGCTCATATCACAAAGAAACATTCCTTCAGCGATCACACCAAATAGATACATTCACTGAGTGTTCATACCATAACGATATATTTGCTCAGTAATCATACCATATAGATACATTCACTCAGTAATCATACCATGTGTTTATACCATATAGATATATTTGCTCAGTGGTCATACCATAAAGATACATTCCCTTTGTGATCATACCCCATTGATGCATTTGCTCGGTGCTAATACCATATAGATACATTTGGTCGTTGTTCATGCCATATAGATACATTCATTCAGTAGCTCATGCCATACAGATACATTCATTCAGTAGCTCATGCCATATAGATACATTTACTCAGTTTTCACACCAAATAGATACTTTTACTTAGTGCTTATACCATATAGATACATTCGCACTTTGCCACAAAAGAGGGCATGACCTTTCCTTAGGGGCACTTTGCCACAAAAGAGGGCCTGACCCTGCCTTAGGGCACTTTGCCACAAAAGAGGGCCTGACCCTGCCTTAGGGGCACTTTGCCACAAAAGAGGGTCGCGGTAAGGGGCTTTCTGGACCCTTCTTATTGTCCTAATGTCAACTGTGGTCATAATGCCACCTGAATCAAATGTGGGTTTACAAGAATATCGATCGAGTACTGTGGTGTCGGTTCACAGTATGCCGACTTTTGACGAAATTGACAAAGATACAGCGGTAAATGAGGAAAAGGTATCTGTACATTATTTTCAAAACTAGTGCCTCAGCCGACAAATTATTCCAACTATCTTGTATATCAATCAAATTTGAAAGCAATGCTTATTCCGCCAAGGGGATTTGTCTAATATTTTATAAGATTCATCTTGATCACCATTCTGCCAAACACAAGCCCTTTGGTAAATTTATAATAACTGCGATCCATTTTAGTTTGATCCTGACAGTATGCGCTCTGCTCTTTTCCTTTGGAAAGATTGATAATTGAATTGAGAATTGCATTTTTATGCCCTGAGAGTTGTCAATCGACAATGGGTCGCTAGGCAGGGACAGCCTTTCTCTCTCTCTCTCTCTCTCTCTCTCTCTCTCTCTCTCTCTCTCTCTCTCTCTCTCTCTCTCTCTCTCTCTCTCTCTCTCTCTCTCTCTGAGCTCTATCTGTCTATCTGCCTGTCTGTCTGTCTGTCTGTGTCTCTGTCTCTCTCTCGCTCCTCCCTCTTTCTCTCTCTCTCTCTCTCTCTCTCTCTCTCTCTCTCTCTCTCTCTCTCTCTCTCTCTCTCTCTCACACACACACACTCCAAACACTCCTCGCTTTAACATCGCTTAGGGGACATGTGATCAGTCGACGTTAGTCAGTTATATGTAGCAATGTACAAATTTATTGAAAACGAATAGTCAAGATAACCCCCGTTAAGGACAAACATTTGCTATCACGAGGCCTACCTAGGACCCAGGAAAACATATCAAATGCAACACAGCTGCCGAGATATAAGGAAAAATGTACATTTACATAGACTGTTTTAAAGTTATCTGTTACATACATATACATTTTTCTTTAGAATTTGATAATACACTTTAAGTGTTTGCTTTGTAATATTTTATTCTCTAGAATCTGAAGAAGTAATCTTTAACTTTTAATTTAATTATCACGGTCGTTTTCGGATCTGATTGTACCTTGTGTTATCCAGGGTGAATATTTGTGACGATATTTATTACATTTTTCTGTTTTGACAGGAAAATACGTTTCCTTTGCAGTCTTTAAGATACTTTCTAAATGTTCACAATTGCTATTGGGATCTTGCGACAGGTTAGGATCTAGACGTGCCATCAAGTTGATATTATTTATTTCATCATGGAAGCTTTGAACAGAGGCAATATCTCGGGTAATTACCTTTGTAAAATTCTGAAATTTATTTTTATCAACTTTATTGCCTAGGCAGGTGAAACAAGGAAAGTGATCTGATAAAGCTGTAAAGATTATACCTGATGTGCAAGGTTTATACCTATGGAAGAGACTACAGAAAATGTTGTCGATAAGTGTGGCACGGCGTTCCGATATTCTAGTCAGTAAAGTAATTTGGGGTTCAAGTTATTCTTCAACATTAAATCGAGGTAATCAATATATTTTAGTCTTGTTGTAATATTGCAAAGTTCAAAATTAAAATCACTGGCAATGACTTTGTCTGACATTTTGGTACTGAGTATGTCGATCGTAAGTGTGAGACATCAAAAAGGATTGAATATCTTCATTTCGGTCCCTTGGTGGACTGTATATGTTGCAGAGAGTTATGGCCTGTTTTAATCCATTTCTATGAATATCTATCAATTGCGGCTTCCTAAAGAGTGCTAGGTGAATAGAAATCTCGAATAATGAATTGAAAGCTACCATGTAAATACATCACCGGGCCCCCATGGGAGCTACATTTAGCACCGACAGGGATGGATCTTAAGTTTGCAATCTCAAACAGTGAAAAAAATATAGTATATTTTTTTCCAACCGCGTTTCCTGCAAATAGATGGCGCTAAAAAGAAATCTTGACAAGCTTATTTATCAATTTTAGTGTTGTAAATTCACCAAACATGACGTGTATACTTTGAATGTTGAGGCTTAAAATTGAAAAAAAAAAAAAAAAAATCCGGAGAATGCGTTATTATACATCATTTGCAAGGTTGTCGACTTGTATATATGGTGAGTCCTATGAAATGGAAATTGCACTGTCTAGGTCGTTGGGATTAGACAGTAGTTCAGTTAGATTGTTCTCTTCACTTCCCTGTATGTGCGGAGAATTCAGATACTATCTTACTTTCTTCCTTAATGGTGTATATGGAAGGGTGAACGGGTCAAAATTTATCAAAATCACATAGATGACGCATGTTCACCTGTATATTGGCTAGACCATATAAAATTATTTGATCATGAGCATTTGTGAAGACTATAAATGCATGCATATATATATATATATATATATATATATATATATATATATATATATATATATATATATATATATATATATATATATATATGCATACATTTATATATATATATATATATATATATATGATGTGTGTTTGTGTGTGTGTGTCTGCATGTTTGTGTTATGGAGTCTAGGTAAATGTCATTATGAGATATGTTACACAAGCCAGACCAAGTGGACCCCATAAGGTGTATACTATTGGCCTGGTAGCTGTTACTGTGATGTATGTTCTTGGAACGACAGCTTGCAACCATAAGGTGTATTATAGCCGCTATATATGTGTGTCACCATGAGGCATATTACTTTAGCACTATACACAGAATGGACACTATAAGGCCAGAAGGATCAGATATATAACATTGGTCACACAGAATGGACACTATAAGGCCAGAAGGATCAGGGATATAACATTGGTCACACAGAATGGACACTATAAGGCCAGATGGATCAGGGATATAACATTGGTCACACAGAATGGACATTATAAGGCCAGATGGATCAGAGATATAACATTGTTCACACAGAATGGACACTATAAGGCCAGAAGGATCAGGGATATAACATTGGTCACACAGAATGGACACTATAAGGCCAGAAGGATCAGAGATATAACATTGGTCACACAGAATGGACATTATAAGGCCAGATGGATCAGAGATATAACATTGGTCACACAGAATGGACATTATAAGGCCAGATGGATCAGGGATATAATATTGGTCACACAGAATGGACACTATAAGGCCAGATGGATCAGAGATATAACATTGGTCACACAGAATGGACATTATAAGGCCAGATGGATCAGGGATATAATATTGGTCACTCAGAATGGACATTATAAGGCCAGATGGATCAGGGATATAACATTGGTCACACAGAATGGACACTATAAGGCCAGAAGGATCAGAGATATAACATTGGTCACACAGAATGGACACAATAAGGCCAGAAGGATCAGAGATATAACATTGGTCACACAGAATGGACACAATAAGGCCAGAAGGATCAGAGATATAACATTGGTCACACAGAATGGACACAATAAGGCCAGAAGGATCAGAGATATAACATTGGTCACACAGAATGGACACAATAAGGCGAGGGTGGGAAAGGGGTTTCCCGTACTGGCGTACTGGGGCTTTTTATTTACCGTACTGGCGTACTGGAAGCCCTCTTAATTTACGTACTTCGTACTATCTAAAATTTTGAAAGATTTTTATTTCCCGTACTAAGTACTCTAGACAAATAATTACCTGTACTAGCGTACTGAACCCCCCCCCCCTTACCCCCCTTCTAAGGCCAGATGGATCAGAGATATAACATTGGTCACACAGAATGGACATTATAGGACCAGATGGATCAGATATAATATTGGTCACACAGAATGGACACTATAAGGTGAGATGTATTATACATTGGGCAGCCTAACTTTTTCATTTTCCCTTTTGAAATAATGTTAAAGGCATCTTTAACAGCATCAAACCTTTATAACGACAGGTTTTGTTGGCGCTGACTGCATCATGCCTAATGACTGAGGCCTACCACATATAAATTTTCGTTTTAGATTGTGAGGTGTTCCACTATCTGTTGGCTTTCTGCATAAGCAGGACTCAACGAGCATCGGAATACAGGAAAAAGTTGATTCTGTGCATGTTCGCCTTGTGTATCTGTCTTCAAATCAGTACTCATTCCATTTTTCCTTTGTTTATATATATTTTTTAATGGCATAAGGTGGAATGTATATAGCACTTTTGCATTTCCTGCTTTTATCGGTATGTAGGAATGAAAAAAAAATTAAACCTGTAAACAACAAAATATGTACATGGCTGTTTCATTTTCTAAATTTTTCAACTTATAAAGAGAAACGCACATTTAAAGATAAGGCACATTGATCTGTACAGGTTCTCAATGTTTTCCATTCATTATTATGTAAATGGTTATAATGCATACAATCGTACCGAAGAAAAATATTAACATACTAAATGGTGTGCATAGATAAGACCAATTATAAAAAGGGGATAATTGGGCCCACAACTCACAAATTTGAAAAAAAAGTTCTTTAATTTTAAGGAAAGTCACTCAACGGGACAGACACGCAAGTTTACCTGGCTAAATTTGCCTTTGTATTTGAACAGATTCTTCTTTGTAGAAATATAAAGATATGACGAATTTGGTATAAATTTGTTTGCGTGTACACATGGTCTTGACTAATATAATAAAATCCCTTAACATTACGACATATTATAACATTCAATTGTGATAGGCATCCAGGCCCGATATATTAACAAATTAAAACTATGAGAAATATCCCAAATCTTTCCTATTTTTGCATCGACAGATATTTGTGAAACATTTTACCGAATATAAAATGTTCAAATTGATGACTTTTCAAAAGGTATATTTATAATACAAGGACAAATGAAATCAACTTATTTCACAGAAGAACAGTATTAAAGAAACTTGTCAGGTCAAAAAACAGCGTAAATGCTTGTCATACTTTCCACATATTTTCTGACATCTGTGCCATTAAAAGAACCCTTGTGATGACACAAGTACCTGTCATCAAAACACCACCTGGAGATTTCAACCGCAAAATACATTCCTATTTGCCTGTACAGGCGTTTGATCCCGTCATAAAATATATGTTGCTATGATTTAAATGTATTGTTTATATATCAAGAAGAATAATGCATCGGAGGGATCTGCAAAATATAAAAGGATCCTATCAGCGAATTTTGTTTGCAAAAATATCTACGAGTAAAGCAATTATTTTAGCCATTACGACTTAGAATAATATGAGAATAAATACCAGATATTCAGCGAAAGATATGGTATTTATAAAACCTTTTTGCCAATATAAGCGCTCCAGCGATGCTTATAATACGCTCAATGACAGATTCTAATATTTTTATTCATAAACTTTTCACATGTCTGTTAAAATTCTAAACCCAAATAAATGAAAAAAAAATGCTGTTAAAATAATCATCGATAAAACAATCAGTTCTTTATATATGTTGTTTGATAAAACAATTATTTCTTTATATATGATGTTTGATAAAACAATCAGTTCTTATATATGTTGTTTCAAATTGCAGGTGACATTCTATATTTGATAAAATATTACAGATATTTGCCATATTATGATACCTCTGTTTAATTACAACTTTAATACATCGTTTTTCTAATTTTATTTCTTTTTTAGAACGCGCTGTACATTTTTTATCAAAATTGTGCCATGTGTGTATTGTATAATAAAAGTGAATTATCATATGCATGTATCATATTTAAATTGAAATTCTTATCATGCGTGTGGAGCATTTTTATCATATTTTTATAATGGCTGTGATACACTATTATAAATTATTACCATTTATGTATTTTTTTATTCAATTAGTAATATGCGTGTGTTACATTTGCATTAAATTATTACCATGTGTATGGCACGTTTGTATCAGACGCTAGCCTCCAAATACAGCATATGGATCACTGCAGTTACCAACATGTAACAGTGTCTGACAGCAACACAAGAATACTTTATAGTCCCATAACAAACACAGACTAATGGAAATTTATTTCCACGACAAATTATGTCGGTTACTTAATAATATTAGAATCTCCGATTAAAACCACCTCAATAAAGAAACCCGTTATATAAAGACCACCAATGTACAAGCCTATTTTTGTTTATCGTTTATCCTTATTCAAATTATGGCCGGCATTCAGACCACTCCCCTATTAAGACCACAATTTTTAGTCCCTTAAGGGCTCTTAAATGGACGGTTCCACTATATATATATATATATATAGAGAGAGAGAGAGAGGGAGAGAGAGAGAGAGAGAGAGAGAGAGAGAGAGACAAACAGAAACAGAAAGAAAGGGAAGACAGAATGTGCCAGACAGACAGACAGACAAACTTTCGCCGTAGCCAGTACATCCGTATTGTCTGTAAGTGTAAGACAATGGAGGACAATCAATACCGGAGGACATTTGTCACGTGAGAAATGAAAGCTATCATGACGGTTCCACTATATATATATATATATATATATATAAAGACAGACAGACTTTCGCCGTAGCCAGTACATCCGTGTAAGACAATGAAGGACAATCAATACCGGAGGACATTTGTCACGTAAGAAATGAAAGCTATCAAGACGAAATTACAATTTCCCTTGAAAATCATATCCCCCTGGAATATAACCCCCGTACTCATATAATAATCACGTGGTTTATAACGAGAGCTATGCTTTTGCGCACGGCTACATTAAAGTCAACGAATGAATCTTACATGAGTTTCTCTGGCAAAAAAAAAATGTCACATCACATGTTTCTAGCCATAGAGAGCCAATCTGTTAACTGCTATCCCAGCATACCAATGAGACCATTAAATACGTTGGGTTCTTAATGTGCTTGTCAAGTTGCAGAGTTTGAATAACACTTTTAAAATATTCGTTTTCTCAAGTTGAAGACTGAGAACTTAGAAAACACATTTCACCAACATTACACGTGGCATAGGTTTCCTCTCGTGATATCATGCTGTGTGTTTTAGACCATATGCAACGACTCCAAGAAAATGTATGACTTTGATCAAGCTGACACGCAGTGGTCTCACACCTGAAATTGCAGATTGTGCATTTAAACGTGGTCCACTGTACTTATAAAAAATGGCCGCGCAAAAATTACTGGAAAATTTTCAAACAAGTTCAGGGTTTTGTCTAAACTATCCAACCTGTCACTGAAAAATAAAATTAACCTTAAAAAATGAAGCGAACGATAAGGAGCGTAAATTGTGCGTCAGTTACATTTTACTGTTGACATGACCGACTGCAATTGGGAGAGATGGGTTTACGTTCACAGCATGACTTGTTTTCTGTGGGGTTAATTCGACTGACCCCATTTGCGGCTAAAGTGGTCAAGACCCTCATTTGAGGGCAAAATTAATGACGCGATATACCCGACAATTCATCATTTCATAAGCCGTTCTCCCTGACATTCATCAGTGTCCATTGCATTTACTGTCCATTGTTGAACACTCATGTTAATCTCTGTACACTTCAGACTGCACCTTTTTGAGAAATATGGAGACTGTTGGGTGGACAGTAAAAAACTGGTGACTTTCAAAGAAGACTTATGGCTTGAGAGCCGAGGAGAGGTGATTGGCTCCATTTGCCCTCCAGATGTAGAGCTTTCTCGGGCACATCAATGATTCCCTTTTAAAATTGCATTTTGCCTTCCACAAAAGTATCGACATAAAGATTTTTCCGCATTTTTCACACTAATAACGATAGAATGTGCCAAAACTGATGACAACTCAACACTGAGGCAGCAATGATCACTATTGTTAGTGGAAGGTCAAAAGATGAGGGATTTTAAGCAGACCCAATCAGGTGTCATGTCACCGTCCAAACCACGCCCACCTGGGAATTGTCTGTGTTCTAATGAAGATTACAGGAGATTGATGAATCTTCTGGGTTACCTATTTGACATGATTTGTGGCAAAGAGAACATTCTGCACAACCGTTGCCTTGGACGATGTTGTATTTAATATGGGGCATAATGCAATATACTGTTATTGTGTTAGCGGTCATTCAGGAAAAACTAAATTGAAGAGTATTGAATGATGCTCCTGTGGGGAAAAAACAACGGTAAAACATAAGTAACGAACCGCTAGGCATCAAGCTGGTCTTTTTTGTAAGCTATTCTACAAAGTCCTTCAGACAAAATTTTGAGTATTGAATGTGATATTAGTTTTGTTTGTTATGTCCAGCTATGAATTTCACAATGCAAACACAGAAACACTTGCGAAGTTTCATAGACACATGAAATTGAACCGCCTGATAATATTATGATTGATAGAGTGGTAAGTACCTGTCACCTTCAGCAGTTGAACACACGATAAACCTGTAGTGAAAGGACGTATTTCTGATTAAAGAAACCATGATTTAGAAAACCAATTGATCACAAGAGAACACAATTACCACACAATTGATTTAAATGGATGGTTTCTCATATCTGGAAACACTTCAGCAAATTGTGTTATGAAAATATTAACATCAGCCCGAACGTATCGTATTGAACTTTTACCTCAGTTTAGAGACAATGCGTGCCAAAATATCATGTTTCAATATATATATATATATATATATATATATATATATATATATATATATATATATATATATATATATATATATATATATATATATATATATATATATATATATATACATATATATATATGTATACATAATTTTATTGCAAGACCGATAATACCAAGTATTCTATTCACTTTAGCACCTTGTGATATTTCGGGACACCATGACTCAAAATTAATTTGCTCTAACTGCAACAAAAACAGCGTTCAAGAGAAAAACATTTTCCGTCAAAAAAATCAAGTGTAATTTTCTAAGAAAAGAATCATCAGACAATTTAAATTTGAACCACTACAATTTGTGTTTTACATCTGGTGGAAGATGTGTGTAAATTTGCAAAGATTTTATTTTAACGTAGATTCAGTCGCTTGATATTTTACTTGTAAATTTTTACCGTATGTAGTATATATGACGATTATTATATTCACTGCTGTGTGCGTTCTACAAGGGCATATTAAGCTATAAAGTATATATATATATATTGATTAACTTTGTTCATATATATATATATATATATATATATATATATATATATATATATATATATGTATATATATCTGTATGTATATATATATATATATATATATATATATATATATATATATATATATATATATATATATATATATATATATACATGAACAAAGTTAATCAAAGCCAAATAGAATTGCGTGGCCTGGAGGCATGTTTATCCCCAGGGAAAACTCAACCCACTCACTTATTTTCTACGCTGAAAATCCCTTGCAGTTTGGCATTAAAATGTAAAAACTTTGCTTATATTCAAGCAGCACATCAATCTCTGACGTTATCAAGAGTCTTTGTTTTTACTTTTTGTACATTTTGAAAGGCCATGTTTCTGCTCATTAAAACTGAAAAATCCCTAATGGGGCGACAACCCCCATGGTACCTCGGCGACACAAAAGTTAAATGGAGGACACGCTGCTTGATTCAGGGGGTCACAACACAGGTCGACATACGCATAGGGCAAAAATAAATGACGTCATGATCATCACCACAACTTATCTGTGATGGCCAAAATTAATGACGTCATGTTCATCAGCACAACATGTTAGTCATGATGGTCAAAATGATTGACGTCGCGTTCATGAACACACCCTTTTTTTATTTATTTATTTTTTTATTTACTTTTTTACTTTTTATTTTTATTTATTTATTTTTTTTTTGATGGCTTAAATGTCCCCATTTCGTATGTGGATATTTCCAAGAGCATTATTGCATACTAGATACATCGAATTATCGTTTGTACGTGCAGCGGAAACGTTTGCTGCAAGGAAAAGGCCGAGATGCTTAAAGTTTTCACAGTTTTATTATATAATAATAATGTTACTGTTATGAAATAGCAACAGTGATATTACTCTTGGTACTAATACAGATATTCCTACTTTTAACAACAGCATTACTTGTATAAAGTGATATGCATGTATTGTGTGAATATTTTAACGTTTATTAGACTTCAAGGGTTAAGGAATTGTTTTTGCCACCAGGTGGCTAGGTACTTATATGCATGGGTCAGGAGAGTACACTCATTTGGAATCAGGTCAGGGAGGAGGCAGCATCCCCATGCAGCTTATAGTACCCTGCAAGACAAAAAATCATATAGAGAGATGAAAGGGGGCTAATTGCCACAGGACCAGTGTGGAATAACATCAAACAAGTAAAATCCCGCCAACAAACGAAAAATAGGTTCTCTTTTTCTGCATGACTTATCTTTACATTTAAGCACGTTTGATGTAGCGAAATGACCTCAGACATACGTGCATTGCCACTGAAATGTACAGGACGCAAGCTTTCTAAATACGAATTGATATTTAAATAAGACTTTTGCACCGCAAGATAAAAAGGAACGACATCCAAAGAAAAGAGCTTTACTGCACTTGCATATTTTACCCATTTATTCAGATGTGCCTAACAGAAACATTTCTGGTAGATGTATATGCACTTTATCATAGCAGGTATATTATCTGCCTCTGCATCCGAGAGCAAGTATATAGTTCATGGTACCACCGTCAGGGGCACGCTGGTCGATCGGTTTATGAGATACCGTGTGTCTCCACTGGCCGTTTTGATCGACGACACTTCTATCGGGCAAAAAAAAAGAATCTCAAACAACCAACAACGCGTCGCATTTATCTCTTGCATAAAAGCGAGTAACAAGAACACAATGGAAGCGGGTGACAAGTACACAATGCAAGTGTGTCATAAGTACACAATGCAAGTGTGTCACAAGTACACAGTGCAAGTGTGTTAAATATACACAAAACAAGTGTGTCACAAGCACACCATAGAAGCGTCCCACAAATACACAATGCAAGTGTGTCACAAGTACACAATGCAAGTGTGTCATAAGTACACAAAACAAGTGTGTCACGAGTACACAATGCAAGTGTGTCATAAGTACGCAAAACAAGTGTGTCACAAGTACACAATGCAAGTGTGTCACAAGTACACAGTGCAAGTGTGTCATAAGTACACAAAACAAGTGTGTCACGAGAACACAATGCAAGTGTGTCACAAGTACACAGTGCAAGTGTGTCATAAGTACACAAAACAAGTGTGTCACGAGTACACAATGCAAGTGTGTCATAAGTACGCAAAAGAAGTGTGTCACAAGTACACAAATAAGTGTGTCACAAGCACACCATGTAAGCGTGTCACAAGTAAACGGTGCAACTGTGTCACAAGTACACAATGCCAGCGTGTTACAAGTACACAATGGAGGCGCGTCACACGTAGACAGTAGACTTGATGGAAGCGTGGCACGAGTACACCATCCGAGTGTGTCACAAGTACACAATGGAAGCGTACCACAAGTACACCACGCAAGTGTGTCACAAGTGCACACTGGAAGGTATTTTGCAGACCTGAAGTATCCACTGGAACGTAGAACAGCAATCGAAGGACTCCACGTACATGAGGAGGGACAGCAAGACCTTTCTCCCACAGTCGAATTCTGCGCGGGCTTGGCCCAAAGCATGGTCAACATGCTTGACAATCAGGGGTCCTAATCAATGGCCAAGAAATCATGCATGCACACGGAATTTGTCTACACAACGGCCTCATGTTCATTGCTATGCTCTGCTTCCTCTCGTGCACAAGAGGGCTTCATAATTTCCTGTTTTGATTCTGTGTCCTACTTTTTTCATTCTCGAATTGCATATTTGATGCGCATTTTCTATCTCCGACACCAGGAAGTTACTTCAATAATTAGTTCATCACCATTTGGCCAGTGTGTGTGTGTGTGTGTGTGTGTGTGTGTGTGTGTGTGTGTGTGTGTGTGTGTGTGTGTACATATATTGTAAATATCTATTTTTTGTGCAGGATTTCAACAGTTTTGGATGTCGTCATTGTCCAAAGGTTTTTACATCTGTATATTTGAGAAATTGCATGGTCAATGGCTTTAAATGACCTACTCACCTATTGTAACTCTGGCTTAAAAAAAGCTCGATTGCACTATTTTCCAACTGCTTACCATTGTTCATGAGCCATACCAAGCAATTGATCAAGGAAAAGAAATGCGAATGATGATCTTAGATGTATTTAAAGCATTTGACAGGATTGGCATCGTCGTGTCTTTTGATCCATGAATTACATGAACTAGGAATTTGTGACCCTCTGCTGTCACGAATAAAGGTTCCGATACAGTATTGCAATTTTGTGCATCCGACTGGATATCATAGAATCTGTTATTCCTCAGGACAGAGTCTTATGGCCTTTATAAATCCTTGCTTTTAAAATATTTAGCTGAAGATTTAACTCGCAAAGCATTTTAATTTGTGGGTGATACACCATTGTGAAAAATAGTTAACACACCGGAGGAAACTGTCATTTGCTTGAATACGAATCTGTCTGTCGTTAAAGAATGGAGGAAAAAGTGGAGAGTCGAGTTTAACCATAGCAAAGCAGAAAAACTTGTCTTTTCTACACTGCCAGCACAGGAATCGCTAATTTTTACCTGTAAAAGGAGTCCACAAATACAAACATCTCGATATCACCTAATCCGAAACTTTGTCTTGGGACATTCATATAAAATATATTTGTGACAAAGCTCGTCTGGTTTCAGAAAACTTTCTCTCTTTTGCTCTCGTAGTGCTTTAGAAAGCATTTATACATTAGTAGGTCAGCCCGTTCTTGAGTATGCCGTTCCTGTTTTATACACACACACACATACACACACACACACACATACATACATGTATATATATATATATATATATATAGATATATATATATATATATATTTGTATACATGTATATATGTTTATATGTGTATATGAATATTTGTATATATATATATGTATATGTATATATATATATATATACATGTATATTTGTATATATGTATATATATATGTATATATATATATATATATATATATATATATATATATATATATATATATATATATATATATATATATATATTTATATAGTTATGTCTTGTGTGGTTTGTGGGCAGAATTGTAATCATCAGACCTTCTTGTGGGCGGTTGTTGGTTTATCGGCAGTTAAAAAGTGCCCATAAACCATGTTTGCCTTGAATTCAATGCGCTACCTATGGGCTTTCAGAAACGTACGATTTAGCAAATCTTCCCACATATTATGGGAAGCTATAAATGCCCAGAAATTACGGTAAGCTACACTTGGTATATACTGCCCACGGTCCGGTTTGAAGATTATAATTGACCCGTAGACAATGGGCATGACCCACAAACCGGCTGTAGGACATATTCCATTGCATATTGTTTTTTTGTGGGCAGTGTATAATTGCCCATAAACCACCCAAGACATGTGTATATATATATATATATATATATATATATATATATATATATATATATATATATATATATATATATATATATATATATATATATATATACATATATATACATATATATATATATATATATATATATATATATATATATATATATATATATATAATTTAAAAGGATGCTGATAGCCAGTACAAAGCTACTTTATACGTATTTGGAGCAATAAAAACCTTATTAGATCCAACGTTCTAATATAAATTGTTTAGACTGGGCCAGCCTGGAAGCCAGATGTAAATATTTAAAACTTGTTCTGCACCACAAAATTGTCCATGGCCTGTGCCCTGTGTGTCTGCGGGTTTAGATTCAAAATGCTAATGTGAACAGTATGTGAGGTAATAATGTCCCGAGCAACGCTCGTAACTTCCAAGAACAAATTCTCGAAGTCTCGCGCACAGTGGATTTTGGAAATTCTTTTACTGTGGCTGCCTATCGCCTTGGAGCGGCGCTTCCATTAATTTTAAGAAATATTTTGTCAATATGTGGTTAAAGTTTCAATCATATTAATTTACTTCCCCTCACAACTGTCCCATCTGCCCCCACCCTTTCAGTGCCAAATTTTGGACTGAGTCGACACTGGTAGTATAGGCATACGGGTACTGTATGCATACTGGTAGTATAAGCATACTGGTACTATAGGCATACTGGTTGTATAGGCATACTGGTACTATAAGCATACTGGTACTATAGGCATACTGATACTATAGGCACACTGATACTGTAGGCATACTGGTACTATAGGCACACTGGTATTATAGGCATATTGGTAGTATAGGCTTACTGATGGTATTGGCATACTGGTAGTATAGGCATACTGGTACTATAAGCATACTGGTAGTATAGGCATACTGGTACTATAAGCATACTGGTAGTATAGGCATACTGGTACTATAGGCACACTGGTACTATAGGCATACTGGTAGTATAGGCTTATTGGTAGTATAGGCATACTGGTAGTATAGGTATACTGGTACTATAGGCATACTGGTAGTATAGGCATACTGGTAGTATAGGCACACTGGTACTATAGGCATACTGGTAGTACAGGCATACTGGTAGTACAGGCATACTGGTAGTATAGGCATACTGGTACTATAGGCATACTGGTAGTATAGGCACACTGGTACTATAGGCATACTGGTAGTACAGGCATACTGGTGGTATAGGCATACTGGTACTATAGGCATACTGGTAGTATAGGCACACTGGTAGTATAGGCATACTGGTAGTATAGGCATACTGGTAGTATAGGCTTACTGGTAGTATAGGCATACTGGTACTATAGGTATACTGGTTGTATAGGCATACTGGTAGTATAGGCATACTGGTACTATAGGCATACTGGTTGTATAGGCATACTGGTAGTATAGGCATACTGGTACTATAGGCATACTGGTAGTATAGGCATACTGGTACTATAGGCATACTGGTAGCATAGGCATACTGGTAGTATAGGCATACTGGTACTTGATTCAACTCTAAGCTTCCAACCTCATATAAACCAGTTATGTAAAAAGATAGCCCGAAAGCTTCCTCTGTTGAAATATCTGAAGTCTCTCATCCCAACAAAATATGTTGTTACCATGTTGTTCAATGCCATAGTTAAACCACATTTTGACTACTGCGACATTGTCTGGGGAAATTGCAATAAAGGCACGTTTGAAAAGATCCTCAGGATGCAAAAACGGGCAAGTCGCATTCGATATGGCGCACCCTATTATGCACCATCTGAACCACTTTTCAAGCAACTTCATTGGAATTCCCTCGCCTTAAAACATACGAGTTCCATAAACGTGTCCTAGTTTTCAAAGCACTGAATCACTTAGCTCCAGGCTACCTTCTAATAAGTTAGTATATATCAGTGAAGTCACCAGCCGACCTACCCGTTCCACATCAAAATGCCACCTTTATATTTCAAAACCAAAAATCGCCGCTTACCGAAACAGTTTCTCACACTCAGGCCCACATTTGTGGAATTGTCTTCCCGAAAGTGTACGGCTAGCGCCTTCATTGGCTCTTTTAAAAACCAGATATTGGGACCATGTAAACAGATCTATAGTCACCTAATTTTCAACCAAAATGCTCCCTTTTACTCCTGTACAAGAACCATTGTGTACATTTTTACTATGTTCCTGTATGTTACCATTATGTATGTATTGTATGTTATGTATGTATTGTATATTGTACATTTTTTAATTGCAGGGCCATGATGGAAACTAGCTGTAAGTTAATCATGTATTACCCTGGATAAATAAAGTTGTCTTATCTTATCTTATCTTACTTGAATGAAAGGTCTTTTTACAAGGGATACGAATCGGAGATCTTAATGATAATTCAGACTAGTTTGACTTTCGTAGAGCGACTTTAAACGTGATTGGCACTCAAAGAGTTAAAGTGCTTGAGGCTGATATAAGAATCTATTCTTTGCTTGGAATTTTTGTGGTGTGTAAGGACCTGAAAACTGGCAGAGCTGAAGACTAGATTCTTGGAAAGAGGCTGTGATAGAAACATGCCCATGCCTCTCTCCTATATGTATGTGAAGGGTTTTTTTTCGGCCCGCAAAAACATGGACATTTAAGGCCTGATGCAAATGTGGAAATTCATCGGATCTATGCAGGTCGTCTGGTCGGGAGGTCATTCGTTGATAGTTTACAATGCTGTGCATCAGCAACACGGTTGCCCTAGGATACTATGTATCAGCCATATGGGTGTTCTGTAACACTATGTATCAGCCATATGGGTGTTCTGTAATACTGTTTATCAGTCATATGGGTGTTCTGTAATACTGTGTATCAGTCATATGGGTGTTCCGTAATACTGTGTATCAGTCATATGGGTGTTCTGTAATACTATGTATCAGTCATATGGGTGTTCTGTAATACTGTGTATCAGTCCTATGGGTGTTCTGTAATACTGTGTATCAGTCATAAGGGTGTTCTGTAATACTGTGTATCAGCCATATGGGTGTGCTTAAATACTATGTTTGAGCCATATGGGTATGCTTGAATACTGTGTATCAGCCATATGGGTGTTCTGTAATACTATGTATCAGTCATATGGGTGTTCTGTAATACTATGTATCATTCATATGGGTGTTCTGTAATACTCTGTATCAGTCATATGGATGTTCTGTAATACTGTGTATCAGTCATATGGGTGTTCTGTAATACTGTGTATCAGCCATATGGGTGTGCTTAAATACTATGTATGAGCCATATGGGTGTGCTTGAATACTGTGTATCAGCCATATGGGTGTTCTGTAATACTATGTATCAGTCATATGGGTGTTTTGTAATACTGTGTATCAGTCATATGAGTGTTCTGTAATACTGTGTATCAGCCATATGGGTGTTCTGTAATATTGTGTATCAGCCATATGGGTGTTCTGTAATACTATGTATGAGCCATATGGGTGTGCTTGAATACTGTGTATCAGTCATATGGGTGTTCTGTAATACTATGGATCAGCCATACGCATGTTCTAGGATACTCTCTATTAGCCATAGGGGTGCTCTAGGATACTGTGTCTTAGCCATACGCGCGTTCTATGATACTGTGTATTAGCCATACGGGTGCTTAGTGTACTGTATATTAGCTATAAGGATGCTTTGAGTGTTGTCATTCCAAGACTACTGATCAAACACTACTTCCATACTGCTCATATTTCCGTGTGCAGCCAGTAATACCAACCACTACACACGGTATTTTATCAGTCTGTTTGCCTGCAGGGCAGTACATGTTTTTAAAATGATGCTGGGAATAATCTCCTTAGTTGTTCGCTTCAATATACCAAGACGTGAACTATTCAATCAAAACGAATGCTACGGGTTTCGGAATCATTTCCACTAATACCGCCCGGGTTAAACAGGGATGTGTCCTCGGTCCACTCTTGTTTAAAGTCTTCATTTCAGACAATCCCGATGTTTTTAGACAAATTTGATCCAGTCACTCTTTGTGATTTAAAACTGAACTGTCCGCTATACGCAGATGACGTCGCACTAATTCTGGAAACTGAAAAGGGTTACAACACTATGTGGATAACTAGCAGGAATGCCGTAACACTTTGGACTTGAAAGTTGATACTCCCTAAAACAAAAGTAATGGTATTTAACAGGCGAGGAAAACAATTTCAAACATCTACATTCCACTGTCGAACAGATATTAAAGGCGTTGCAGAAAAAAAATTGCAACTTAGGTATTGAATGCTGTGCATCCAGGAAATTCACAATTGCAATTAAATAATGTAGCCAAGAAAGTAAGGCTTTGTATTAATCGACACATCGTTCAATCACCCATTATGTTAAACTTGCAACAAAACTCTTTAACTTAGTGATATACCATGTTCTATCCCAGGGCAGTTAAGTCTGGATTTTGTCTATACATAAGGGTCTAAATAAAAAAAAATTCAACCAACTGTGTGATCAAGCCACTGCATAAAATATTCATAACAAATTTAATAAATGCGGATTGGGTATTCATAGAAAAAACATTGATCCAGCTGGCTTGTGGTTCTGTTAAATACAGGCTAAAATGACAGCGGTCCTAACACTCTGAAATCTTAATGTCTTTTAGAAAACTGTAAATTGTGCAGGGAATTTAAGAAATGTTGGATTGATGGATTAAGACATATACTAGATGTAACTGGTCTAAAAGAAACCTGGACCAATTAAGGAGGTAGTTTGCCGCATAAATTGCTGTCAAAAATTGAGAGGGCTTTTCAATATCTATGAACTTAATGGACACCACAAACAAACAGAAGTGATGAACCTACTTTACGTTTTAAAAATGATTTTAAAATGGGACACTGCCTTCTGGAAAACAATCCTGCAAACAAACGCAAGAATTTTAGTTAACGATTACCCCCCCCCCCCCTCCACCCAGCAAACAGTCCGGTACCTTTCCAGTGCTGGAGGGATGAATACAAAAAAAATATTCACTTCCGGGTACAAAGAACAATAAGTTTGCCCATGAACTTGGTAAAATGATGAAGATACGACATCTCGGTATTTTAATTTATGTTAGTATTGAAATTACCAAATTAAGGGGCTTAAATCATAATTTACGTATTGTCACAGGGAGATACCAAGGCACTCCCAGAGAAGAGAGATATTGTACTCTATGTAACAGCAATGGTTTTGGTGATGAATCTTATTATATTTTTTAAATGTAGAACTTTATCTGATATGAGGAAAAATACATTAAGTCCTATTATTTGAGAAACATACAATGCTTTAGAATTTGAGCAATTATTGTCCGATACTTCTGTGAAGGCTTGGCAAAATTGGGTAGTTTTTATTAAGCATATAATGGGATTATTTTTGTAAATTGTCACTGCCTGTTACAGGACTTGCCACAGCCGCTCATATGTCTCAAGTTTATTGAAATATTCATTTATTACTACCTATATATTCTAATTTCCTACACTCCATCTTAAATGTCATCTTGAAATTGCATACAAATGCTTCTTTAGATTTCTCACCTATGAATAGTTCTCATTTTGTAACACTTCTCTTTTGTTCATTTTAAAATTTCTGAGATATAAAACATTGTCATTGTCACATATAAATGTGTCATAATTTGAGTCACAATGGACTTGCTTTGTCACTCAAGACGGGATAAATGACTGAAAATTGATAAATTTATCGATATCAAGGTTCGAAACAGGTTTATAGGAAACTTCAGCAGGCATCTTCAACACTAGAGAGCACCGGGCAATTAAGCACTAGGGGCGTGTGAAGGGTTAGTGCCCACACGTTGGCGATAAAACAGGGCATCAAACCAGCCCCAAGACCCCTGCAGAACGCCAGACTTGTAAATTGTGATAGTGATACTATTGAAGGTGAGTTTGATTTTATATTGGATATCGGTTGCTGTGCAGGACAGAGGTTTCAGCTGGTTAGACAATGATCGCATTGCCACACTGATCTTACAGAGTTTGCCCGGAGAAGACATCTGTAAATTTATAATGACATTGGGTAATGCATAGGCTTCACTGAGCAGACCTGTGCTTAATTGTATAAAAAATGCCTTTGAAAAACGCTGGGTCACACATGAACGTGTAAGGCTCGCTTTGTGGTCTACCCATGTGGTTGTTATGCTTAGAAGCCCAAGTATATATATATATATATATATATATATATATATATATATATATATATATATATATATATGTGTGTGTGTGTGTGTGTGTGTGTGTGTGTGTGTGTGTAGTTTTGATTTCAACTGCATAAATTGAGGGAATATCATCTTGGCCTCAAGGGACCCAGCGCCGATATATCGCCAGGGAACAGTTTTGCAAATGACGAGAAATCGTCGCCCATTCTTTTTTCCCCTTGTTTTGGATATAAATATCAGTCAACAGCTATCTACAGCGCTCAGTGGGCGCTCGGGGTGCCCCGACGAAAGCTGTTTACTCTAGGTCCATACGGCTACGATGATTGAAAACACAAATGCAATGAGTTGATGCAGCGTCCATACACAGAAGAAAGTCAAATACACAAATACAGCAAGTAGACGTTGCATTCATAGACTGAAAATGGCCAAATACACAGATACAAGGAGCTGATGCGCCGTCCACAGACTGGAAAAGGCCAAATACACAAAGGGAATGAGTTGACACAGCGTCCACAGACTGGAAAAGGCCAAATACACAAAGAGAATGAGTTGAGACAACGTCCACAGACTGGAAAAGGCCAAATCCACGGATACAATGAGTTGATGCACCGTCCATAGACAGAAAAAGGCCAACAACACAAATACAATGAGTTGACGCGGTGTCTATAGATTGAGAAAGGCCAGATACACAAACACAATTAGTTGACGCAGTGTCCATAGACCGAAGAAGGCCAAATACACAAATACAGTGACTTGACGCAGTGTCCATAGACTGAAAATGGCCAAATACACAGATACAAGGAGCTGAAGCGCCGTCCGTCGACTGAGGAAGGCCAAATACACAAATAAAATGAGTTGACGCACTGTCCATAGACCGAAGAAGCCGAATACACAAATACTGCAGTGTCTATAGACTGAAAACGGCCAAATACACGGATACAATCAGTTGACGCAGTGTTCACAGACTGAGAAAGGCCAAACACACAAATACAATGAGTTAAGGCAGTTTACATAGACTGAAGAAGACCGAATAAATAAATACTATGAGTTGATGCACCGTCCATAGGCTGCGAAAGGCCATACACAAATACAATGAATTGGTGCAGTTTCTATAGACTGAAAAAGGCCAAAACGTATATACAATGGGTTGATGCAGTGTCCATAGACTAAAGAGGGCCAAATACTCAAATACAAGGATTTGACACACTGTCCATAGACTGAAGAAGGCCAAATACACAAATACAACGATTTTACACAGCGGTAGTAGACTGCAGAATACACAAACATATTGAGTTGACGCAGTGTTGATAGACTGAGGAAGGTCAAATACACAAACACAATGAAGAGCAACTGACGCAGTGCTCACAGACTGTGGAAGGCCAAAGGCACAGGTACAATTGGTTGATTTAAACATATTTCATTTTCAATAGCAATTGGACATAACAGATAGTAAGCATACATGAGTTGTGGCAGTGTTGTTCCAGTTGAGGATATAATATCAATTTCACCTTATCGGTAATACACGTGCTCCCACGTTTTATTACACAGACTATATTATCAATGTCACCCCATCAGTATCACACGTGCACCCACATTTTATATCAAGGAGATTATATTATCAATATAACCTCATCGGTAATACATCTGCACCCACATATTATATCAAGGAGACTATATGATCAATATCACCCTTTGGTAATTCGTGTGTTCAAACATTTCATATCAAGGATACTATATTATCAATATCACCTCGTCGGTAATACATGTGCACCCACATTTTATATCAAGGAGATTATATGATCAATATTCCTTCTTTAGCAAAACACGTGCACCCACTTTTCATATCAAGGAGACTAAATTATTGATACACCCTCTTGGTAATTCATGTGCACAAACATTTCATACCAAGGATACTGGATTACCATGATCACCTCATCAGTTAACATGTATACCCAAATTTTGTATCAAGGAGACTATATTTACAATATCACCTCATTGGTACTACATGTCTACCCACATTCTATATCAAGGAGACTATATTTTCAATATCACTGCCTAGATAATACTTATGCACCCATTTTTATTTCGAGGAGACTATCTTTTAATATCTCCTCACCGATAATACACGTACACCCACATTTTTTATCAAGAAACTATTTTGTCAATATCGCCTCATCGGTACCACACTTGCACCCAAATTTTATATCAAGGAGACTTTATTATCAGTATCCCCCCCTTCGTTATATCCGTGCACCCACATTTTATATCAAGGAGACTATACTATCAACATCACCTCGTCAATAACACACGTGCAGCCATATTTCACATCAAGGTGAATATACAATGCAAGCGCGTTATAATGACACCATCTGTTCGGTAAAAAAGTCAGATAACTGAATATGTCACATAAGTGAATCAAATAACAAAGAAAATGAACGTTTTTCCGTGAAAATTCACTTCATCGATAACACACGTGCGCCCACATTTGATTTCAATGAGACTATGATATCAATATCACCTCATTGGGAATACACGTGTACCCACATTTATTTCAAGGACATTATATTATCAATATCACCCCTCGGTAATTCATGTGTTCATACATTTCATATCAAGAATACCATATAATCAATATCACCCCGTCTGTAATACACGTGCACCCACATTTGATATTAAAGCAACTATAATATTGATAAACTTTCTCTAGTTATACATGCAGAGACAAAACGTAAAGGGTGTGCGCAAATGTCCCTAGGAAAGCTGTTGACTAAAACTACTTTTTGCTTTAGAATAGGCTTGCTGATATTTGAAAGAAAGATACCTTCATGAGGAATTTGAATCTTTTGCCCATTATATGTTTAACATTAATGAGAAAACGATTATAGCCGTAATTAATACTTAGAGGGCAAATTTTGAATTTGCAGATACAATAACCGGGGAGGGAGCCTTACTTAATTTATTAAGAAACAACGAGGTCTTTGTTTCGTAGAATCATACACATACCGCATTCAATAAAAGTCCACCCCCTACCTTCAAATCTGGGGGGGGGGGTTAATTAAAAAAATTCAGTATTTTCAATATTTTCCACATAAAAAGTGATTCTGATGAGAGGGGATTGTTTATTGTTGTGGTCTTATGTTATACGGATTATAATTTAAGTGTCATTGCTTGTGGTATTGTAAATTAAGACATACCATTGTCTAAAAACTCCCTGAAAACCACGTCTGTTTCAGGAAATCTTTGCATCAGCACAGCGTGCTGGCATTGGAATGAATACGGCATATGAGGATGTTCAACTTCACTGTAGCTTTTTTCTTACACGGAGAAAGAGTCGCTTTTCATAAATAAACGTAAAACGAAAGTTGATGCAACTGA
>OZ026628.1:854200-969200 GCA_964020975.1 Hermodice carunculata
CGTGACTTCCAATCCGAAAATTATCATTCATTGTGGACAATAATAATGAATGTAATTAAAATGTACCGATTCACTCTCTACATGGTATGCTAAGATAAGAATATTATTCGTAATCAACCCTGACATTATTTAACTAACTCCTTCCCTTGAGCCATGAGGATGTTCCTGATGTAACCCAACTGACATCCAGAGAAATTCCTGATGAAACTTGTCTCACACCCAAATCATGCCGGATGTAACTTGACTGACACCCAAAACATTAAAGATGTAACTTCATCGACACCCTGAGACATTCCTGATGCAACTTGATTGACACCTGGCGACATTCCTGGTGTATCGTGACTGACACCTGGCGACATTCCTGGTGTGTCTTGACTGACACACAAAAGATTCTTTATGTAGCCCGACTGTCTCCTTGTGACATTCCTGATGTAACTTGACTGACACCCAAAACATTCATGATGTAACTTGATTGACACACAAAAGATTCTTTATGTAACCCGACTGTCTCCTTGAGACATTCCTGATGCAACTTGACTGACACCTGGCGACATTCCTGATGTAACTTGACTGACACACTAAAGATTCTTTATGTAACCCGACTGTTTCCTTGAGACATACCTGATGTAACCTGACTGACATTCCAAACACCTTGCTAACATTTCTCACATATTCAAATAATCTGATGAGATGTACCCAACAGACTGGGCATGAGACTTGGATGTGCTGTGTTTAATGTACACGGAAAGGATTAACAGCCAAAACAAAACAACACAAAAGAAACAGACAGAGGGAGAGAGAGAAAAAAACGAACGATGGAAAGAAATAAAACATTAAAATAAAGAAAAAAGAAAGAAAAAGAGATAGAAAGAATGAAAGAAAGAAAGAAAGAAAGAAAGAAAGAAAGAAAAAATGAACGCATACCAAGTTCACTTAAAAATCAAACCGTCAAATATATGAAAAAAATTGCCTTACCCTTCATACAACCAAAACATGCAGATTTGGGCAATTGTCATAGTTTAAGCTGCCCCTGATCCCATATATATATATATATGGTCTCCACGCACTTTAGGTGCTTTGCCAGAGCTCCAAAAAAAAATTTCCGTGGGTCCAGTGCCGTACCATGCTGCTGCAAAGACTGTCACAGGTGCCCTGTGGCGTGTCACAGCACCCCTAGTGTCAGTAATGCGTACTAGCGAGCATGCGCAATCAGTTTCCTACACTGTGAAGGAGGGACCGAAAGCGGGGATGGTTGGGTGGGAATATTAGTGACCTATGGTGATTAATGTTTCTCAATAATAGTTTTACGTTGAAAAACTTCATATTAAGGACACATTACAACACCATAGGTCACTTAAGCTGATATAAAATCAGACTGGAGGAGGGAGGTACCTCCTAAAGTATCTAGCCCAAAAAACTCCGCACTCGAGAGCCACGGACCAGAAAAAAACATCCTGGACCCCTGGTGCCTCTACACCAGCTCCGTTGAGCTGGAGAGAGTGGGGGAGGCACCCCCTAAGACCGGTTGGATGCGGCTGTCGGGAAGCACTTCAGCGCCAACAGTCGCTCCTCCTGTTCTACCAAGTCCCGCAGGTAGAAGGACGTAAAGGTATTATGAGAACGCCACCGTAAGGCAGCCATAATATCCCCTACTGACACGTTTTTGAACGTGCCCCAGGAGGCAGAGAATGCCCTAGTCTCATGAGCCCTGAGAGAATGCAGACGGCTGAGCTCTTCATCCTTGCCGGCCACCTGGTAGGCTAAGGAAATCGTTTTCCTTATCCACCCCGAGATGGTGCTAGGAGACAAGGTCCCAGACTCAGTCTGCTTAAGGGGAAGAAACAGAGGTTTCCGCCCAGCTCGATGAGGTTCAGTCCTACTTAAATAGAACCGGAGTGCTTTCACGGGACAAAGGGCCCGATCTGGCTCGGACCTCGACATTGTCGCCGAAAGGGACTTAACCCAAAACCCCATCAAAGCAGTCGACGGGTCACGGGCTACTTGTGTCTTAGAAACAAATCCCACTCGGGGCCTTAGAAAAAACATCCTTCCCATCAGAAGACCACCTGATGAGGGACCTATCTAAGGCGTGTATCTCCCCGCGCCTAGCACCTGTGGCCAGAGCTAACAGGAAGACCGTCTTGAAGGTCAAGATCTTAAGATCGATCGAGCCCATATCCTTAGGCTCGAACAGGGACTTGGTCAATGCCCCCAGCACCACGAGAGGTCCCAGCGAGGCACCACATTGCGCTCTACTGGCCGATCAGTATAAAAACTGTTGACAAGCCCGCAGAGAAAGGGGTCTGTCCCCAGACTCTGCCCCCTGGTCTTAAGGGTAGCAGCAATGGCCGACTTGTACCCCTCGATGGTGCAAACCTTCAAGTGCCCTTCCTCAAACAGACTTAAGAAGAAATCTGCGACCTGCTGGACCGTCGTCTCCCAGGGCGATAGTCCTTTAGCAGAGCACCAGACAGCAAACCTGTTCCAACGCGAGTCATAGATCTTCAAAGAAGACTTACGAATATTTATATATATATACATATATATCAGGGATAAAGTCAAAGCGTTTCTGTTCAGATTTAGTGCCTTAGTTTTGTTGTTGATGCAATCCAGATGTTTCATCAGCCTGAAACACCACGTCTTCAGCAATAGAATATGATTAAGTTGTAAGAGATGGTTACGTTCTAAGACGGGGTTACATTGTAAGAGAGGTTACGTTGTAAGATAGGGTATTGGCATTCGAGGCTCTAAAATGTTACCTTTGCTGGTGTCGTACCATCGGAATGTTATTATATTGAAACAAATGGGAGTTTACTGAAACAGATATTCACAAATCTTTTAATTTATGGAACTATGATTGTGTCACATTTTATCTTGGTAACATTAACTGATTAGCGATTTCTCAAATTTCCCCCCTGTTTCACATGCAAATGAAAGACATAAAAAACCCGTCCAAATAACACTCTTCATTCACTGTATGGTGTATGCTGAAGGTTGAATGAGGTGAGATGGCGATGCTACAATTTCTATAGGTATATCGTGAGGAGAAGGTAGCGGCCCTGGTGGGTATTATATATGACTTCAATGGTAATGTAGCAATGTACAATGAGGCGCAATTCGTTTTATGCCTGCAGAGCTCATGATCTGTGAGCAAACGCACAAGAAAAGTAATTTTCATATTTCTATAAAGCTTGCACTGCCGCAGTTAGTAATTGACCAACATTGCACGAAAAGGATTATTTGAGCCTTTTTGGGGTAGCCCGAAACGTAATACGAACGTGTGGAAATTCAATGCTAAAGATCGTTCATTAACGAAGACTAGATTGGCTAAATTCTAGACAAAATGATGTGGTATATACTGCCATTTGTGCTTTGTAATGTTCACAGCTAAAAATCAATATAAATTACTCTGAATTACTTTGTTAAGCCACTTAAACTGACATCATTTTATGTATATCTGTATCTTTCAAGAAAGACACTGGACCTCACTAAGTCTGATACGTAACGTGCACAACATTCGAGTTATATGTGCCAGAAAATGGATTGGATTTCTGTTTTCAAATTACATCATTGCTACTAATGCAAAACCGCTCTAACTGACTGGTGCGGTACTATGTTGCTGCTATGTTACCAGTGCAAAACCGCTCTAACTGACTGGTGTGGTACTGTGTTGCTGCTATGTTACCAATGCAAAACCGCTCTAACTGACTGGTGCGGTACTATGTTGCTGCTATGTTACCAATGCAAAACCGCTCTAACTGACTGGTGTGGTACTGTGTTGCTGCTATGTTACCAATGCAAAACCTCTCTAACTGACTGGTGCGGTACTGTGTTGCTGCTATGTTAGAAATATTTAAACTTTCCACTCACATTACCTACAGCACAGCTTATTTTCGTCTTCCCCTTCTTACTTACTTGTTTGACAATAGATCGTTTTATTTTGAGTAAATTTATTTGGACATGTAGCCATTTTCAGCCGTTAAATGTAACTTGGGTTTCCAACTTTCTTTTGAAAACCCTGCAAAAAGTGTGAAACCCTGAATGAATGGACAACTGATAGTTGCACACCTGCTACTTCGGGGGCCAAGTTAAAAGTAATAAAGTAAACGTACACAAGCACGCCTGGATGCGACCATAGCACAAACTTATATATTGAAGTTAGATTGGCACCTCTATATGTAATACGTTGGAACACATTCGAGATTTAAATATTGTGTATTCGACCAATTTGCATAGATCAAAATGCGACAGCTTTGGGTCAAGGTTCATTGGATACCCCTACAGTACAGGCTTATAAGTTGCCGTCGGACTAGCAACTGTACCTAAAGCATTAGACATGTGCTCTCATTAGCATGGTTTAAAATGCCGTATTTGTGGCCCGTTGCGTTGGCACGTGTTACAAGCTTGTATGCATATTTTGAAATTTTCTGTCTATATACTGTAATTTTGAAGACATAATACTTTTAAATATTTGATTGCCCCTAAATTTACATAATTTTAACTTCCTGGCAATTCAAGGTAAGGTACCAAAGTTCACAGCAGATGCATTGTTCCCACCAGTTGTCGCTTTAAAGGTGTCCGAGGAAAACGTTGCACAGCAGAAAGAAAGATAAAAAGCAGACAAAACCCATCCATACCTCAATGCGTCATGCCGGACCATCGAATTGTTGGATACGGTTGCATCCATTTACATGTAGTTGTGTAATCTCTCTCTCTCTCTCTCTCTCTCTCTCTCTCTCTCTCTCTCTCTGGCTCTCTGTCTCTCTCTCTCTCTCTCTCTCTCTCTCTCTCTCTCTCTCTCTCTCTCTCTCCATAACTTATCCATTATGAATACCACAACTATCTGGCCAATGTGATAGCCCACGGGAAATCTGGGGGTAATAAGATATAAGATCCCGAGGTAAGATAGGTCAGTATCCACCCCCATACTAAAGCCCACTCAGTTTCCCCGAGTTTTTGTGTGCTATCGAGAGAAATTATGATACATTACGGAGTGGCCCTACTTCATTCTGACCTGGTGGCTCTTTCTACGATTGGAGGTTCTGCAGTCGGCTAAATGTGCTGACAGAGCCCCGTCTGCATCTGGGCATATGTGCTTCGGGTCTCCTACTGTCAATGGACCATTTTAGGAAGAATTGTTTGATACATTACTCCCTCTATCGAAAGACCTCTCTTTTGTGAGACAACCTGCTTTTGTGACACTTTCCACAGTGCAAAAAGCATATATATATATATATATATATATATATATATATATATATATATATATATATATATATATATATATATATATATATATGTATAATCTGATTTTGGCTGCTTCCATTATATGGACATGTTTAGATTTATCTAAAACAGTCATTGGCATAAGTGACGTGACAGACTTCCTCATTACCCTCGTAACTATAGTTTAGTGATATAAAGTACCAGCTTCAACAAACTGTCTAGTGGCGTGAACAAATATAACAATTTGGACCAATTGTCCATGTTGTAGCCTGAGAAATTCCCCTCTGGGACGGTGTCTTCAGCAGCCTCTAGCCACTGCTATAGAGCAGCCTCTAACCTTGCTATAGAGCAGCCTCTAGCCTTGCTATAGAGCAGCCTCTAGCCACTGCTATAGAGCAGCCTCTAACCTTGCTATAGAGCAGCCTCTAGCCTTGCTATAGAGCAGCCTCTAGCCTTGCTATAGAGCAGCCTCTAGCCTTGCTATAGAGCAGCCTCTAGGCACTGTTAATAGTACAGACACATTTGTTTTACATGGATTGTGAAAGAAGTCAAGCATTGACTTATCGAGTCACTCTTCATGGCACAGATGTTGGCGTATACTTCCTACCTTGCCTAGTGGAGGAAACCGAAGAACTCGGAGAAAACCACCGTGCAGGGTTAAAGTGCTAGGAACTTTATCCACATGCTGCCCAGGACGGGAATCGAAACCCGGGTCGCAGAGGTGAAAGGCGAGCGTCTTACCGCTCAGCCAACCGTGCACCCTTAGCCTTGCTACAGAGCAGCCTCTAGCCTTACTATAGAGCAGCCTCTAGCCTTGCTACAGAGCAGCCTCTAGCCTTGCTATAGAGCAGTCTCTAGCCTTGCTATAGAGCAGCCTCTAGCCTTGCTATAGAGCAGCCTCTAGCCTTGCTATAGAACAGCCTCTAGCCTTGCTATAGAGCAGCCTCTAGCCTTGCTATTAAGCAGCCTCTAGCCTTGCTATTAAGCAGCCTCTAGCCACTGCTATAGAGCAGCCTCTAGCCACTGCTATAGAGCAGCCTCTATCCTTGCTATAGAGCGTCATTTGCTATACATACGCTACAAGTAACTATTAGGTCCACTTCGTCCACTTCAGGGTAACCCGCATCTCCCACGCCGTACGCATCCCAATCAGACCTGCTAAAGAGTAGATGCAGCCAGGCAATTGGAGAATATATGCTATTGTTCTATTTGCAAACAGACTATTTGTGAGGTGGAGGCCTTGATGTCCAAACAGTATGTTGTCGTAGATAATTATGGCGAGCTCCTTTAGATAGTCCTTTCCTAGGCGGATCAGAGCAGACACGCAGACCCGTGAGATTAGTCGCAGTGTGCCTGAGACCGCCTACTCCGTATCCACCTCAATATCTCCACAAGCTAATGGTCTTCTTCCATATGCTGCTACTAATTATTGGCGCTCTTGGGAAAGGGTCTCTAATGGCGTCCACAATCACTGTTCATAAAGGAAATGCATCAACTTTTACGTCTGGCATTTCGCAGCACAGCTACTGCTCTGACGTCATTAAAAAAATAAGTAGAAAAAAACTTCTTTTAATGCTCACAGAAAAAGAAGCTTGAAAGATAAAGCACTATGGAAATACCCCTTGGCAGCCGTCCTTTAAGAGAAGGAATGCCACGCCAGGCAACACCAATAATAGAAACAATAACACGCCTGGGGACATTACATTGATCCATCGATCCCTCCCTCCCTCCCTCCCTCCATACATACATACATACATACACACCTACATACATACATACACACATACATACATACATACATACATACATACATACATACATACATACAGACATGGGACGCAGGATGCGGTTTAAATTTTGTTAAAGTAGAAACACTGAGAAATTTTGCCGCTTGGCTCTCATTTTACTTTTAGGCGTTGGGCGATAATTTGATTACCGTCTTCAACCATGAAGTTCACAGATACCGGAAGGCCACTGAGAATTAACAGATGCTCCCCCGCCCCAGCAGTACAAGAAGTGACGTCATATTGCTCAAATATAAGTTCTGTGTATCACAAATTCTGCTTTATACACATGAACAACTTTTAACCCCAGTGCAATTATAACAGAATGAATGAATAGGGGCATGATGTGCGAAATGTTTTTTTTTTTTAATTCTAAACGTTTTAAGATTTAAAATTAGAATTGGGGCTATTATTACCATGAGTACTGCTTGTTCTTCCAGTGTGTTGCTTTGAAAATACAACGCACAAGCTGTCATTCAGCAAAACTATAACTTTTTCCTTCTGAGCTAATTTAGCTTATCAAAGAGCTTGAATATATTTATTCCCGAAATCACTGTGCGGTTTTCAATATCTAGTTCTAATGGTGTAATCTAAAAGGGGGAAGAAAATCTTTGTCCGTGGTCTGAGATTCGCCAGAATTGGAAGTACACAGTTCAAATTCAGCCTCTACAAGTCCTAACTGGGGCCAACTTATTCATAATAAATTAACAGTATGTACTTATTCTTAATTCTGAAGTGTGATTGGCTTAGATGTCATCACTTGGCTTTCTACATTTTGACTTTGACAATACAGGAGGCCAAGTGTTTCAACAGATTGAATAATGAAAGTACATTAGTTGAGGTATTGGAGGAGCTGCTGCCTTTGGCTGTTGATTTGTACGGGGACCATGCTATTTCATAGTGAGGGATCCACACTATTGGAGGAAGTGACGATTATGATTTTAAAAGACTAGCAACCGAGCACAACTACATACGGAAAATTCTTTTATTTACAGTAGTCAAATTACTTGTTTTTAGTGTTTTCTCATTAATATGGCGACATTGAATTTACAACGAATAAGTGCATCTAGGTTGGCCCAATTGTTGTGCTTGAGAATCTAAATTTATTACTTATTTCACGAATTGAATTATTAAGCCCAATAAATAACTTGCTAAAGTAAATAAACTTGTCACCGAAGTAATGAAATTATGTAAAATAAGTGTTTGGGTTGCTGTAAGTAAAATATTTTACTGAGCTATGTACCAAGAGGTCCACGACAGCAGAATAAAGATTAAGTACATATTGATCAAAGCCGGCTGGGAGACTTGTTTGGTACATACTAAAACATATACAAATTGGATTGGAAGAAACATTACAGAGATGGAATTTGTCCAACGGAATTTGTAAACTATATAATCAAGGTATACAAGACTTATTTCATTTCACTTTCACATGTGAAGACTCCAAGGAATTAAGAATTAAGATTTGGCGAAATTTGGAAAAAATGCCTGTTGGAACATGCTTATACCCATGTATGGGAACATTTTATCCGCTTTTCCTTAACTACGAAATTTACGCTACTGTTTGGAATATCATTCAATTATGACCATGCTGTTAATGATATACTTGACAGTGCTTGTAAAACTTTCCTAAAAGAAGCATGGCGTTGCCGTATGGTAGCTCTTGAAGGTACTGGCTGTGACATTTCTGTGTAGATTCTCGAAAATTAACTGTGATATATAAGCTAATGTGTGTATATATATTTTTAACAGTGCCGGTTCACAATAAAGAAATAGAGTTGTACAGTTCCCTGTAAGGTGCAGATTCCATAGATATTAAATGAAACTCCTATATTGTATATAAGTTTTATCTATTTTGAGGTGTACTTTTAATTTTATACATTGTAAATATGACGATGATTAACATTTATTTTCTACATTGTAAACCAAAAGTGCACGATATACTTGTCCTTACGCTTTCTAGAGTTTTCTCCCAATGAGTGGTTTATCTCTAGTTTTAGCGCGGGGGACAACAATTATGATATTGATGATTGGTTACACCGGTTGAAAGCAAACTTTAAATGGGTACTTGGACGCATCATGGAATAAACCCCGTTCCATCGATGCCCCCGTTGTAAAGGGGTAGTTTTCCTAATAAAATTATTATTATTATTATTATTATTATTATTATTATTATTATTATTATTATTATTATTATTATTATTATTATTATTATTAGACGACCCGAAGAGTCACACAGTGGCAGACTAGTAGACTCTTGGAGGCAACGGATAATGCAGTAGTAAACTTTGCGGTCCCTTGGTCTCCATGTTATATCTATATAATATCAGTGGCTAACGCCTATGCATTTTGAACCACCTGGGCCTAGTAATTCCGCAATATACTGAATGGCAGTGGCTTGGGTCAACGCACTCCGCACTATAATGAGTGACACTGGCCTGGGCAAGCGCACTCTGCACTATATTGGCTCGGGTATTAGCATTCCGCACCACATGTATTCACAACGGAAGGGGCGTGGGGCCCGCCTGGCTCATCCGGTCCGCGGGCATCAAATGTGCGTGCCTGATACAGTGCTGCCTTCTACTGGACTTCCTTGCAAAATAAAGAAGAAAAAGGGCACAGGAAAAGCAACATAATAATAATAATAATAATAATAATAATAATAATAATAATAATAATAATAATAATAATAATTATAATATTATTATTATTATTATTATTATTATTATTATTATTATTATTATTATTAATGCAAAAACGAAACCGAATGAAACAAAAATAAATAAATAAATAAATATATAAATAAATAGATAAACACATTAAAGAAAAGAAAATAATACAACAAAGTCTAACAAACGACGTTTACGGGCGAATCCTGGACTGTCTAGGTCTGCCTGTCGGGCCCACATCACTGGTCAAAAAGGCAGGTTCAAATATCAAACTATTAAGTGTTATTTTATGCCAAAAGGTTAAATGTGTGTATTTTCGCGGTTCTCGTATTCACATATCTCCCCAAGACTACACAGGCGTTCCAGATCGGCCTAGAACGTAACTGGGAATCTAGAGGTATCTCTGTACAATGTAGTTTTCAACTCTAGCTTTCGTAGGTAGACCTCAGTGCAGGGTCCCTCATGTGGTGCGGGTATTTGTGGAAAATGACTGAATATAAATTATTCCCCAGAGCTGTATGCATATAGCATATTAAAGAAAGAAAGAAAGAAAGAAAGAAAGAAGGAAAGAAGGAAAGAAGGAAGGAAGGAAAGAAAGAAAGAAAGAAAGAAAGAAAGAAAGAAAGAAAGAAAAAAAGAAAGAAAGAAAGAAAGAAAGAAAGAAAGAAAGAAAGAAAGACCCTGTTCTCCGCCTCCACTGATGCATAAAGCCTGGAGTTTCAGGCAGATCCGCCCCTGGACTGCCGCCGTGAAGTCACCCCGGACTCGGGGAGATCTTGGCGACTCCCAAACCCTTGGCCTCTCATGTAAGCCAATCTATCTGGATCCAGCCGCGGTATGTTGTCATAACGGACCTTGCCTACATTTTTTATTCAAACTTTTTTAAAGGTTCAAGGTTTTTTATTCCTCTTTGACACGGTGTGAGTTGTCGGGCCACAAAAAGATGCATGGTTACAGCAAGTGACGCAGGCGAACTTACATTTTGTACAAACCATTCCAGTATTTGCAATGTAGACCTACAGTGAAACGACATAAATATCGACATCATCAGATATTCGCCTACAATGGTGTCAAATAACTGAACATGTAAGATAGATGAATCGAATAGCAAAGTAAATGAAGTTTTTGCCCTTCAAAATTTGTGCCGTTAATGGCACATGTCGGACGGTTCAGTATCATTATGAGGTCTCACTGCATATAATATAAAACCATGGGCACAGAGTAAAGGGATGTCATTAGGTTCATATTTATTCATTATTATGTGGGTTGTCTTTGCTGAATATTTAGCTTAGACAAGGAGCCGCTACTCAGAGAGACATGTAGGGGTAAAAGGCTCGGAAACATGTTGAGTAGTTACCCGCTGAAGACCCTTTAGTTTATTTGGGCTAATACAGCCTATGTCAAAATTTTACAGAAGAACGTGTGCAATATGGACAAGAGTACTTCTATGTACATAAGTTAGACAGGGACAGGTTAGCCTATGGAGAGTAGAGTTCGGACTGCGGAATAGGGTAATGACTACCAAGAAGTGGTTTTGGACAGAAAGACACAAATTCAATTTCTGCAAATGATGATAACAAATGTACATAATCCATGGAAGATTTAAGATCTGAAGACACGAATAACTGATGCTTCAGTATGTCAGAAAGTAGTTTTAAAATATTTGAGAATGTTATCACTTCTTCACTTTTCGATCTCTTTGCATAGATGATAATGATGATGATGATGATGATGATGATGATGATGATGATGATGATGATGATGATGTCATCGAGGCAGTATGCAAGACGAAACAACATCCCTGGCATATTGTATAAGCCTAAGGAAATGGATGCTGTTATAAGACTTATAAGGTAACCTGAAGTGTGGGTCTGGTTTGTTGCGTAGTGCTTTGATGTATATATGTTCCGCGCAGCATGGGAATTTGCGCGATTCCGGAATCGCGCTGCGCGTTTGGGGAATTCTCAAAACGGGCGTCCATTCCGGAATCGCGCAGAGCCATTCTAGAATTGCACTAGCCGAATAAAATGTAACTGCGGTTATATCATGAGTGGAACGCTGGCAGCGGTTATATTAGGAGTGGAACACTGGCATCAGGTCCATGTTTTAGTTGCTCTTAACCAGGGACGTGTTATAACACGTCCCTGTCTTAACAAACTGTAACTGTTGAAAATGGTAAACTGAAGTTCCAGTACCATGTGTTTTCACTGCAGTATGAGGAATGGCAAGGAAATGGTCTTAATTCTTTCTTTCCTTTTTTTTCAAATTTCGGGGTTTATTTTTTTTATCTTTTTCTTTCTTCCTTTTTTTACCTTTTATTAACCTTTCGATAAACATCAGGTTTATACAACATGAAGCTTAATATCAACGGCTTTATGTTTTGATAAATGTGACAACAGAAGAATTTGCGTCATAGCTGTTTGTTCCCTAGTGTGATGAATCCTCTGATGAGCTGTAATGGAATGTAAGACTCTTTATTATGTCTGTGTGTGAACACAGACAAATTGTTTTACCCAAAATTCTTTATTTTTCTTTCTTTCTTTCTTTCTTTCTTTCCTTTCTTTCTTTCTTTCTTTCTTTCTTTCTTTCTTTCTTTCTTTCTTTCTTTCTTTCTTTCTTTCTTTCCCCCAGATTTTTGTGTCATCTTTAACTCAGACACCATGCAAGCTAGAAACTTCAAACTTTGCATGGCTATAGCACCTACCGTGATGTTTTGCATATCGTTCTGAATAGTCAAGATTTTGAAAATTATGCAAATTGTGGCAATTAAAAAAAGTGCTTCTGGCCTCCACAGTATTCATCCGATTTCGATGATGTTGGACCCAAATTGTAGATGTTGTAACACTACACATTTTTTGTAATTTACAAGTGACCTCTAAAGGTTAAAGGTCAAGGTCATTTGTACGTTTGAAATATCCATCCAGCCATAACTCAGTCAATTTCCATCCAATTTTGGTCATTTTGGACAAAAATTGTAGCTACTGTAACACTGCACATTTTTGCAATTTACCTGTGACCTCTAGAGGACAAACATCAAGGTCATTTTGCAATTTGAAATATTCATGTAGCTATAACTCGGTCATTTATCATCTAATTTTGATCATGTTGGACACACTTGTAGCTTGTAATTGTGCAATTTTTTCATACACACAGACAGATGTGCTTTGAAGCAAATCTTTCTTTTCTAGTTAATATTGTTGTTGCCTTTGCAGCGCGGTTTGCCGGTAAAAAAAGAAGAAAAAAATGTAATAATAGTAACAATTATAATGTTCAATCAAATTGTATTTAATTGATAAGCCTTATATGCTGTGGTGATTAAATACAAATGTTCTTCATTTAGAAGGTTTAATTGAAATTTTATTTCATGGAATTCGGTAATTCTTCCAGTTTTTAGATGGCATCGAATGCCTAAGAAACTTCGGTCATTTGATTAGGATTCTTAAAATGCGCTGCGCATTTCAGGAGTGTCTTTGAATAGTAAGACATACATGGTCCCGATTCCCGTAACGCGCCCCTATGTATGTTGGGGTTTTCGAAAGTGTCCCCTCCCGTTTGCAGAGTGTCGATGGAAAGTAATAGGCCTACAAAAACACAATGATACAGATACCGCATGTCAAGAACGATACCGATGAAGCCTTGTTTTCTTGAAGTGCGCAAAATGCACATTTCACGAACACACGAATTCAAGTGTAATTTTCGTCCTCTGCCATTGTACATGTAAGAAGTGGTCTCAATATTATCAATTTGAACTTTGTAATATTCGTCAAATCTTACACAGCACGGGATGTCTATAGATTTTGCAGCCTTATTTATCACGGTCAGAAAAGGATTCTTGCATTGTGTTGCGCATTCCGGGAATGTCTTCATTGTAAAATGCATGGTCCTGATTTCCGTAATGCTTATCTTAGGCCTATGAGGCATAGTGTCGAAAGCTGCTGTTTCTCATGAATCAACTGCAATCAGCTCTGTGTCACGCTGACATGAGGAAACCTGCAGCTTAAGCTTGGGCTGGACGCAAATTCCGCTGATGTATTTACTCAGTGAAGCGTATGCCTGATGGCATGCGCTGCCATTTGGTCAAGGAATAAAGCGGGAAGACCGTAAACCAAATACATGTAGTATAGTGATCTGATAAATATCCAAACAGCAGATATTCTTTCGTGCCTGCCTGTGACTGTTATATAAATAATTTTGTGCCACCGTGTCTTTAGTGAAAGTGTGTGTGGGTTTACACACACTTTTCTTTTTCTTTCTTTCTTTCTTTCTTTCTTTCTTTCTTTCTTTCTTTCTTTCTTTCTTTCTTTCTTTCTTTCTTTCTTTCTTTCTTTCTTTCTTTCCTTCTTTCTTCCCTCCCTCCCTCCCTCTTTCTTTCTCTCTTTCTTTCTTTCTTTCTTTCTTTCTTTCTTTCTTTCTTTCTTTCTTTCTTTTTTACCAGCAAATTTGTCCGACACTTTTCTCGGACACTATTATACATAGAAACTCCAAACTTGGCATGATTGTACCTCCATACAAAGAGTTGGACCGTTGTATATATAGAGAAATTGAGATGATTAAAATTATGCAAATTAGGGGCATTTGAAATTTTATATCTTGAATATTTTCAAAAGTATAATAGATAGAGATGTCATTCCAACTTCTACTAGGGGGTTATTGACTAGTGTGCATCTAATGAATTTAAAACAAAAGTTGTAGCAATTAAAATTACGCTAATTAGCAGCATTTGGAATTTTGAAACTTGAATATCTTCAAAACTATTATACAAAGAGATGTCATTTCAACTTCTACTAGGGGGTTGTTGACCATTGCGCATGTAATGAATCTAAAGCAAAAGTTGTAGCAATTTAGATTATGCTAAATAGCATCATTAGAAATTTTAAATCTTGACTAACTTCAAACCTATATAGATAGAGATGCCATTCCAACTTCTACTCCTGTGTTATAGAATAGTTGTACATTGCCATACCAATATGCTTTGAAGACACACATACTGATTTGCCATGCAGCAAATCGTCTTTTCTAGTTTACACAACCATGTGAGATGTATCCGTTGCTTTATCTAGAATGGCTCTTCAATAATCGTCACGTAGATTCAAAAGCAACTGTTTAAAACTCGATGAACCTGATCACAATAAATAAACAAATAAATAAATAAATAAACAAGTAAGTAAGTAAATAAATAAACACATAAATAAAGTATCAATGCAATGATTGAATGTGACAATGTGGGTCTAAAGAGAGTTTTATCACATAAATAAAAAGTCGCTTTGGCACAGTGTCAGCAAACTACTTGAGGCGGGCTTTGCAGCACAAAAGCTCAACAGGTATATGATAATGTGTGTTCACCTACAAAATAGACCAAGTTAGTGTTCCGTCGACGTACAGTAGCCATATATGATATACAGATATACACCTCCCCATTTGCGCAACAGCTAGACGTTTGCTTGTTCTGTCATTGTTTAATTGTTGTGATGTTGTTTGGCCAAACTGCACTAACAAAATTTCAACATGTTAGAGAAATTGTCAGCAAGGTGCAGCTAAAACCACACATGGTCCCCTTGTGCCAAATAGTGTGGTAACTTTCTAGTGCAAGAGGTAGGAAAATCACAAAAAAATAATCACTTCCGGTAACAAGGAGCAATAAGTTTACACATATAAGTGTGTCACATTTTACCTCAAAAGAAACTTGTCTCGTCACCAAAGAGGGGATAATGACTGATAATTGAAAACTTTGTAAGTATCAAGGTTAAACACAGATTATAGAAAATACCAACGTGCACCTCCAACACGAGAGAACTTGAAAATTTGGCATTAGGGGGCGCATGTTCACACATGCGCCCCCTAATTGTATGGGAGGCCGACACACGCTGCAAGTCGCCTTCAATGTCATATGGTTTTCCTTAGCTATAGAATTCTGAACAGCAGTGACCCTCAAAACCCAGCAGACACGTTAACTTCCAGGTCAGTAAACTACTTGAACAACATTGCTGCCCAAGCGTATCGAATAACGTGCAGTTGAAAGTGTCTCCGAACAATCAGATGAAACATGAAATAGGCCAATGCCAGGATTGGAGCTCAAAGTAGCATTGTCTGTGATGAGCTATGTGTTGTAGTCCACTTCAAACCGTTCACTAACTAATATTATCCCTTTTTTGGGGGGGGGGGGGGGTATCTTAGCTTTTGATTGGTTGAGAGCTTTTGACTATGTACTACAGTTCATGGTCTTGACTCCCCATTGCTATATTCAATGCCCCCCCCCCCCCCCGCTCCCCCTTGAAGATAGCAGCTATAGTTAATGACTGCTCGAATAATGTAAAGCGCGCTCCCCGGTCAGAAGACAAGAAAATGGCGAATTTACTGGCCACTTGGGCGCATCTTAGGAAACAGCCTCAAAAAACACAGGTTTGCCCCTCATTGTCTGTTCTAAGATAAAACAAATATGGGATAAAATCATCAGGCAATGGTGTGGAGTGGACTACATTATATAGCTCACACCCAGGAATCTGTATTCCACACGCCTATCACCTCATGGAATACACTTTCCTTCGTGTGAGCTAAGTGCTGTAGTCCTCTCCACACCATTGACTAATTTATAATGTACGTATGGGAGTAATTGTTATGGAGGGCCCAGATAGAAAGTAACCTGCTGACATGCATACGCACACACACACACACACACACACACACACACACACACACACACACACATACACACATACATACATACATACATACATAACATACATACATACATACATACATACATACATACATACATACATACATACATACATACATACATACATACATACGTACACACACACATACATACATTCATACATACATACATACATACATACATACATACATACATACATACATACATACATACATACATACATACATACATAGATAAACAACAAAATAATAATAAAAAAAACATTTATTGTTACTTTTACAGAGTTTCTTATTTCGATAGAATTATTGGGGTTTCTAAAGGATCTTTACACATAACGGTCCGTGCATATACTGTCTGTATAACCATTCATGAACAGGTCTTTAGCATCACTAGCAGTAGCACCCCATATACTGTTGTCGATGAACACACGACATTTGTTACTTAGGGTTACGTACGGTAGAGAGATAATGACTTTGGAAAACTTGGGAGTTTGAAAGAGTAAAACATTTATGTTGTTTCTGTATTAGAAATTTGTTATCAACACACAAAATTGGTAGGATGATGTCACAAGTCTACCCGAGACTGCCTGAGCTTTTGAATCGCACGCTTCTATCTGACAGTAAATCTGGTTATTGCCTGCCGATTCAAGCAGACATAACACACACACACAGACACACACGCATATATATATATATATATATATATATATATATATATATATATATATATATATATATATATATATATATATATATATATATATACATATGTTAAAAAACTTATGGCACACATTTACATTTTGGGTACACGTTTGGCCGGGTGGTAACACGCAGACCCGTCACCTTTGTAGTCCGGGTTCGATTCTCCGCCGGGGAAGCAAGATCACACGGTTCCTATCTCTCTGACTGTACGCCGCGGTTTTCTCGGGAGTCTCTCGGCCTACTGTACCGCCACAGAATGACAGGAAACATACGCCTGCATCTGTGCCACGAGAAGTGACTTGATAAGTCTACACTTCTTTCATAATACACGTAACACAAATGGTGCCCTACCGCTACCCACAAGTTGACTGGAAATGTACACAAACGTTCAATGACAGATATTTTTGGAGCTGATATTGATGATGGGTAGGTCTATTTTTTTTCCTTTTTTTTAATCGAGTTGTTACAGGTGGACCAAATTCAAACTTGTTCGCATGACAAGGAGGGAAATGGGTTGTCTTAGCGGGCTGCTTTTGCGTGAGATTGTGTGTTATAGAGACATTTCTGGGGAGTCTGTTTGCTTTGTGTGTGTGTTTGTTTGTTTGTTTGTTTGTTTGTTTGTTTTGATTTTTTTTTCTGGTTTTTGTGCTTTTCTTTAGTTTTTCGTACCGGCAAAGAGGGAGATAGGTCTGCTTAGAGAACTGCTTTTCCGTGAGTCAATGTGGCTGGAGACACCTTTTTAGTTTTGTTTTGGGTTTTTAATGTTTTTTTGTATGTCTGTTTGTTTGCTTGCTTTCTGATATGCGCAAGAAAGAGACAGATTGGCTTAGAGGGCTGATTTTCCGTGATTTAGCAAGAATAGACACACTTTATAATTTTTCTTTCTCGTATGGCCAAGGAGGAAGACGGTGGGTTGGCAGCTATTTGTCCTGACCTGGTAAAGATGCATAGAGACACCGCAAACTGTGCTGTTTATGGGCTAGAAACGACTCGGGGCGGGGGCTGTTTTTCTCTGGTGTTAATGGTCAATCATGGTGATATATTTATGTATTGTTGTAGAAGTTTGGGTTAGTTGAATGAATAAACGAGCATTTGGGTTTGATTTCCACAGCGAATGGTATACGCTGTCATTTGAGAATTTTCAATTGGACAACTTGTTCAGAGATATAGCCATAATGCCTATCGACTAGTTTATGAACATACAGACACATTCTGTTTCAGCCTCACCGTGCCTTGTTGACATACAGAGATATACTGTTTCAGCCTGACCGTGCCTTGTTAACATACAGACATATACTATTTCAGCCTGACCGTGCCTTGTTAACATATAGACATATACTTTCTCAGCCTGACCGTGCCTTGTTGACATACAGACATATACTGTTTCAGCCTGGCCGTGCCTTGTTAATATACGGACATATACTGTCTCAGCCTGACTGTGCCTTGTTAACATACAGACATATACTGTTTCAGCCTGACCGTGCCTTGTTAACATACAGACATATACTGTATCAGCCTGACCGTGCCTTGTTGACATACAGACATATACTGTTTCAGCCTGACCGTGCCTTGTTACCATACGGACATATACTGTCTCAGCCTGACCGTGCCTTGTTAATATACGGACATATACTGTCTCAGCCTGACGGTGCCTTGTTAACATACAGACATATACTGTCTCAGCCTGACACTGCCTGTGTTCCTTGCAATCTCTATAAACGCGTATGTTAGCAAAAATGGGTACATAAAAGCAAATGAATGAGTGATCGAAATGATGATGGCGGTGATGAAAGGTATAATGATAAATAGTTTTAATAATCTATTTTCTCATCGAACCATCAACTTAACACAATTTTAAAGTATCTCTTTTCCTTCTTTCTTTCTTTCTTTCTTTCTTTCTTTCTTTCTTTCTTTCTTTATTTATTTATTTATTTATTACCCAGCAACTGGCATCTTTGGAACTTTTGGGCTCCGAAATTCATATGCAGGAACTTTAAAGAGAACAAAATCACAGACTTACCTTTATAATGCTCTGTCGATAACTGTGTATAATATATAAATAGAGGTCAACAATTCCACGAGTTTCTTATTAAACTTCTGTTTTATAACGAAAGCCAGTGGCACTGAACAGCCAAGGGACGTAAATACACCCGCTGACGTCATCCATATCAAGATGCCGTTTTCAGGTGTGAGTGGACACGGGTTGTGCCAATCTAGCGCGTTAATTGGCATAAGGCGCCGCCACACAACGGGGAACACTGTGCCATTGTCATGGCTGTATAGCTAACTCCTATAATATTTCCTCCAAACTTCATACAGCTGTACACTCTTTTATCTCAAGAAAGCTGGGCTCTCTCCCCCGAGGAAGGTGGAAATAATGCCGTCTAATTTGGCCTCACATCAATAAGTCCCTCGAACGCAGGACAGAAGCACGTCTGGCGTTGTGATTCTCATCAATAGACACAGGATAACACTTAATGTCCTGGCTGAGGTTAACTAGTTACTGTATGTAAGCTTGTCACAGTTCTGCATGTGTATATACATCAGAAAACCTGGCCCTCAAATCCTGTCAGTCCACTGCTGCAGACGAATGATGGGGTGCAGCCGCCAGGAAATGTCAGCGTTGCTGCCTTGTGTTGCGATGACTATCCTCCCAAGTAAATCCCCTGCTACTCTCCTCGATGGTCAATTACTGTTTGGGATCACAGTCAAAGCAAAGAGTTGTAAAACATCATTTTAGTATTCCAAAGCGCCATCTGTGGGCGAATGGAATCGAATGGAAGATCAGCTGTTGGCTTGTCAACTGCGGCCATGCACAATGAAAGACTGACACAGGATGTTGGAATTAATATGCCTTTAATTGGTTCAGATAGATTTACCGTTTGTTCTCAATCTCGTATTAACATCGGTATCCAAAAAAAGAGAAAGAAACAGTCATATATGTGGACTACATGGCGTGTGCCAAGTTTATGGAACACACAACAATATTGTATGTGCGCTTGTATCAGATTTAAAGATGGTGCATCGAAGAGAAGTCAGACTTGACAGAATCTGTGAACAGAGCAGAAGAGAATACAAGCCACTCTGTTCCAATAAATGCATAGTCAAGAGGCTATTACATATCTCATATCGTTACGGCTGAGTCTACCAGCCTGGTCTCGGAATGTGCTGTTATTTGGACACAGCTCCGTCACTCAAATCTCCATGTTTCAGGAAAAACGTAGCATTTTGTTTTTTGTTTTTGGGTTTTTTTTTTTTCTGGCCCCAAGTTACATTTAAAAACTGAATGTATCATTCAGTAAGACTTTGTATTAAATATTGTGAATGCAACAGGAAAAAGAGTTTGTAACACACTCACTCTCGCGCACACACATTGTGTCAATATATGTGTATGTCCGTTTGTATGAGCGTGTTATGTTGAAATATGCCACATTGCTTGGGATATTAGTCACGCCATAGTTTGCTTGGGATATATATATATATATATATATATATATATATATATATATATATATATATACATGTAGGTTGGAAACATGTCTTCCTTCGCCACCCCCAATTCCTGCTTCTCTTGACCTCGATCTGTATTAAACAATGTAAACACAATGTGTTTACATCTTCCATGCTGGGGCGGGGAGTTAAAGGTTATACACCGACATCATATCTTTCTCTGCAAGCCAGCCATAATTGATCGTGACCATTGTATGTTAGCAGTGTTTGATATAGGACACACATAAACACGCTCAATATAGATATGGTTCTAAATCTTCTGCAAATTGTATATTTCTTTCTTGTTACTTCAGGTGTCTCAATCTAGAAATACCATGCTTGTATTTTTAATGAAAGCTTAATTTGCACAGTTAAAGTCGAGTTTTGTTATTTTTTCGTGTCAAAATTGGAATATAATTCAACCTAATATCTGCAGTACATGGTCACAAGCATTGTTCTTCAAGTTCTGCATTTATCATCTGTGATCACTACCAGTTACAAATTTAACATTTGATTCCCCATACTTTAATTAGTATGTGCCTTTGTTTTCATAATCTTTCTCGCCGTAAATCTCACGATGTTATTTTGTTGAAAGTCTGGTCATAGGATACCGCCATGCAGTCAAAAGTTCGTGTGGCTTTTAACCTTTGCAATTTATTCACTTTGACTGTGAATATGCAACTCCCCGGTGTCAAATAAATGTTTGGACCGACTTATGGAAGACCAGGCCAATGACGAGCCCATTATTAACAGCATAGGTACGTTTTTTTGCATGTATCTATATATCTGTGTTGGTTGGTATGAGTTCGGCTGAATTGGGACACTGTATTGAATAATAGTTGATATTTAATATTTTTATTCCCACCCCACCCCCTTTAATCTTGTGACCCGAGACGAACAGCCTCCTGTCATAACTGACAGATATTTACAGATACCCGTCATTGTAGACATTATGGGCACATCTGTGTCATAACTGACATATATTCGCAGATACCCGTCATTGTGGGCACATCTGTGACTGGCTTGAGTTCCGTGACAGAATGTGGCTTGCGTCCAGAATTGGCAAAGTTACATGTAATGGCCATTCAGCTCTGGAAAGAATGGCCTAGTTTATGTAATTGCAGCTCATTGTTGTGGAAGGGAAACAAATGCTTTATGCTTGCCAAATTCATCATCCCACGGCATGTCACGGCCAGGGCGGAATAAATCTTACCCACCCCCTCCCCCATCTAACTTAAATTTGCTAACAATCCACAATGCAGCATCACTGACTCTGTCCCACAGCCAAATGAAATATTTTTTGTATTCTTTGCTGAAGTTTTTCTTCCCGATGGTTTCATCTAAGAAAGTGACCTCGTCTGTACTTTGCGTCGTGCAGCGGCATCACGGACGTTGAATTTGGGATGTGTAAATCCTTGATTCTTACGTCATCAGTGTGCTATGGCAAACCTGTCATCACTACGAAATACTGGGGATCATCACGTCAAGTTGGTCCATTGCCGTCCAGTATGGGACAAGGTAGCTGTAAAGTCTGCATTGATTTCAACATTTTTAATACATTCCTCATCATTCTGATCAAATTCCTGACTGCGTGGAAGTGACAAATGCTCATTAAGCTTGAGCGAGGTACTATAGATAGAGAATAACCCAGATATTATTGATGAATGCCATTCAAACACAAGAAAGCAATATGTCTCGTCCACACTCTTTGATCAATAACCACTCCAACACAAACCGAACTATGCTTACGAAACGGAATTAGAATCTTAATTAAAACGATATTTTCTATTGTGAAAGATAGGTCATGTGCCAGTGTCAGTCGACTTCGCTATAGAAGCATCATTATGCACTGTTCTGATGCTGACGCGGTCACGAAATAAATAATTGGAATGCGCCGGAAAAGTCCCCCACATCTGTAGGTAAAGGACATGGTGGGGCTGGCAAAGACACGATATGCGTATTTAACAGGTCCGTCGCCACGTGACCCGAAAGATAGGGTTGTCACGTGCCTATTGCCCCGTCGCCATATGAGCCAACAAAAATACGAAGGTCCGAAGGTCATATACATGCTGACCAAATAAAGCTGCATTTCCTCGGCATATTGATAGGCAGATGAATACAGTCATAGATCCTGCTATGTTTTACATTATTACAGTTCTTAATTCTTCAAAAAAGGCTTTAAAATTCCTCTCTCTCTCTCTCTCTCTCTCTCTCTCTCTCTCTCTCTCTCTCTCTCTCTCTCTCTCTCTCTATCTATCTATCTATCTATCTATCTATCTATCTATCTATCTATCTATCTATCTATCTATCTATCTATCTATCTATCTATCTGTTATAGAAATGAGGACCAGTACCTTTATATTGTTCATCCGCATCATATAGTTGTTACCTGGTCACATAATAATAATAATAATAATAATAATAATAATAATAATAATAATAATAATAATAATAATAATAATAATAATAATAATAATAATAATAATAATAATAGCATTTCTCTGGATCTCCTCTTTTCTGCCGCGGTGCTGTGTGAGACAGGTGGCCCTGAGAAAAATACAAAAAAGAGGACACGAGGCAGAGTAAACCCTGGTAATCCTCAGCAGCTTTTAGCTGCTATGTTTTCTGGTGCCACAGCAGAAGCAAAAGGTCCACCTCACGCTCTTGTACAGCTGCAGTAGGCCTCTGGTTTTGGTTATATTCCCCAACACTCAAACCTTGTACGTTCTTGCCCCTGGGAGAGATAACAAAAAAAAAAAACAAAAAACAAAAAACACACCCCCCCAAAAAAAACCAAAAACCCAAAACAAAAACAAATAGAAAAAAAAAAAAAAAAAAAAAAAAAAAACCAAAAAAAACCAAAACAAAACAAACAAACAAACAAAAAATCCTCACACACCCTGAACACAGACTTATTGTTTTTCATCAAATACTATTTTGTGGTCAGCCTTTCTCAAACACCATTGTTTCAAAAAGCACTTACTTTGGCATGGTGATAGGACATGCAGTGAAACTTACCAGCTTGTTTGGAACAGTCATGGTGTTAAAACATTATGCAAATTAGAGGCATATCAGTGGAAATTGTAAATCTAGCATATCTTCAAAACTTTTCTACATAGAGTTGCCATTCCAAGCTTAATATGCTTAATTCACCGAATTTCCACAGGATACAAAAATCCCCCCCCCCCCACCCACGCTGGTCCCTGTTTGCACAGCCAGGCTGTTATGCAACCAGACATACTTGAACTGTGAGGGCCTGGCCTGCATACCTGCCAATACAGAGGCAGTGGTGCCCAGTGCTGTGGGCTTACACTTCAATCCCTAGGGAGACTGATTGTGTTGGTAGCCACATACTGTAAACCCCCCATTAGTGGGCCCCTGTTTAAAGTGAGTACCTCCGTACATTGGGAAGTGGGCCCCTTAAATGTATACCAAAATAGGCTACAGTGGGAAACATTTTTTTTCTTTTAAAAAGGTAATGCAGTACATGTATTTAGATGGGTTTCTTCTCAATTTGTCATTTTTGCACCACTGCTCACCCCCTTAGCCAGGTTCTTCATTCCACACAGCGTAATTTCCTTACCACATCAAACAGTGCAGTGTGGGCCAGCCAGCCAGCCAGCCAGCCAGCCAGCCAGCCAGCCAGCCAGCCAGCCACCCAGTATGTATATTTAAAGCATAACAGTTTTGTAACCTAAATTTGAATCCCTTAATACATTTGTTGACTAATACTGGGATTAAGTTATCAAAGGCGAGGAACAGCCCAGTTGCCTGAAACTATTAGTGTGTGGCTGAGTGTCACATGAGTGATTTGCTCAAGTTTATAGTGAAATACTTTGATGTTCTTTATTTTAACCTATTAGATGAGCAGTGTTCTCCATATGAAGTCTATGGACAGCATCAGATGAGTTCAGTTTGTACTCTTGCCAGTCAAGCTTACAGCAAAAAGTTCTTCAGTGTACATGTCACAATGAAACGCAGAAAGTCTCTGACACTTAGTAAGCAAGCAGAAATAAGTGAAAAGCTTCAGAGTAGCTCACAGAGACAAAATTTTTGCAGAATTTGGTATATCAAAAGCATCTGTGGGCAACACTGTCCAAAAAAAAAAACAAACAAAAAACAAAACAAAAACAAAACAAAACAAAAAAAAAACCCAAACCAAAAAAACCACGACATCATGTCAGCTTTTGAGGAGAACATGAGCCCTAAAAAGGAGTGAAGGTCAACACCTACAAACAATGCAGTGAGGCAATGTTTCAGTGAGTCACTGTGACGCACATTTTAAAACATCCCAGTCTCAGGTCCAATCCTGAAAGAAAAGAACAAAAATGTAAGGCTGACAATTACATGTACATTCACAAATTTGCATGTATAAGTAATTTCTTAAATTGGGTCCTTTTGCCTGTCCCAAGGTAATAAATTTAAAAATTTGAAACATTGTTGTCTATTATTTATTTCATTTGGGTATGAAGATCAGCATAAAAATGTACATGTTATGTACATGTCTTGTCCATCCTTTGTGTTGTGTACTCATCCACGCTACTGGTAACTGGTAATCTGTCTACCCACAGTAGTCAACCCTCTCTGCAGCGAGCACCTCCATACAGTGGACACTTTTCCTCGGTCACAAAGGTACCCTCTGTTTAGTGGTTTTACTGCAGTCTGAAGCCTCCATGGTATGACTCCCCATCACAACAAGCTAGTGGTGATTGACAGGTACCAGAAATCACTTAAGCACAGAACCAAACTCCCTATAAAGACCAACTGTAATAAGGATTTTTGTCAAGGTCAGCGCGTACATTGGGGCAGGCAGAGCTCAGAGCTCACGACATAGCTGTTGTATTTCTGGCGCCAGCAGTGACATTTGCTCATCAGTTAAACATCTACATCGGCGTTTCAAAACCTTCGTAATCACTGCCCCCTTACAACAAAGATTCCTCTTATTTCAGCCCGTACAAACTTGCAACTTCAGTTTGTCCACACCTTCAGGAGGTTGTTGAACCTCTATAGTCAAACATGTACATGTTATATGGTGTAGATTTTTGTTCTGTAGGAGCTGCATGAAGTTGGATGTTGCCTGTGCAAACTCAATAGATTTTTGTTTTGTAGGAGCTATATTAAGTTGGATGTTGCCTTTGAAAACTCAATAGATTTTTGTTCTGTAGGAGCTATATGAAGTTGGATGTTGCCTGTGCAAACTCAATAGATTTTTGTTCTGTAGGAGCTATATTAAGTTGGATGTTGCCTTTGAAAACTCAATAGATTTTTGTTCTGTAGGAGCTATATGAAGTTGGATGTTGCCTGTGCAAACTCAATAGATTTTTGTTTTGTAGGAGCTATATTAAGTTGGATGTTGCCTTTGAAAACTCAATAGATTTTTGTTCTGTAGGAGCTATATGAAGTTGGATGTTGCCTGTGCAAACTCAATAGATTTTTGTTCTGTAGGAGCTATATTAAGTTGGATGTTGCCTTTGAAAACTCAATAGATTTTTGTTCTGTAGGAGCTATATGAAGTTGGATGTTGCCTGTGCAAACTCAATAGATTTTTGTTCTGTAGGAGCTATATGAAGTTGGATGTTGCCTGTGCAAACTCAATAGATTTTTGTTCTGTAGGAGCTATATGAAGTTGGATGTTGCCTGTGCAAACTCAATAGATTTTTGTTCTGTAGGAGCTATATGAAGTTGGATGTTGCCTGTGCAAACTCAATAGATTTTTGTTCTGTAGGAGCTATATGAAGTTGGATGTTGCCTGTGCAAACTCAATAGATTTTTGTTCTTTAGGAGCTACATGAAGTTGGATGTTGCCTGTGCAAACTCAATAGATTTTTGTTCTGTAGGAGCTATATGAAGTTGGATGTTACCTTTGAAAACTCAATAGATTTTTGTTCTGTAGGAGGTACATGAAGTTGGATGTTGCGTGTGCAAACTCAATAGATTTTTGCTCTGTAGGAGCTATAATTATGAAGTTGGATGTAGCCTGCGCAAACTCACAACTTAAGTTTGCTGACACATTCAAGCTGCCGACACTCAGTAGTTAGTCACAGAGCTAGATTTCTGTGAGAGCTGTGTGAAGTTGAGCGCTATGAATTGCCGTAGATTAGATGAGCTTAATAGTTGACATTATGAGAGATTCTCATCTAAATGTTTCTATGTTCCTGTAAATAGTGAGGCTCAAATACACATACTTACAAATACATGGGCATGTATATCAATGTGTACACGTTTTGCTTGTTGCAGTCATTTTATGTCTCAGATTTACAACCATGGAAATCTGATGTTGATGTAATAATTTTTACTTTATGGTATAAATGGGTTTAGCATCATATTTAAATGTGTTAGAATTATGCAAAATTAGGGCCAATTAACATTATAAAAGCTCCGTATCTTCCAACCTATTACAGATAGACGCAAAATTAAAATAATACATACAGGTTTGTAACACTTGTCAATCTAACGGTCGGTGAACAAAAACTGTAGCATTTGAAATTTTGTTAATAAGCAGCACTTGAAACATTTGAATATGGGTTATCTCCAAAACTATTTTAAATAGAGTTGCCAAACCAACTTCAGTGTGCAGGTTTGTGACATAGCCGCATCCAATGATCACCAACCAACGTTGAAGCATTTTGATTTATGCATATCAGGTAAATACACAAGATTGAATTATCGAAAAACTTTCAAACTTCTAAGATGGAGGTGTCATTCGGAATCTAATTTCAATTAGTAGGCTTGTGATGGCAGCATCCAATGTAACATATTTACATTCCCTTTATTGTTTAACATTGAAAGAATAGGAACTGTTGTTGTCCTCACCATCTCATGAAGACATCGTCTACACGCGAGTCTGCACGCGCCAGCTATGCAGCCCCTTCACAATTTTATACGCCAGTACATTGGGCACTACTTTTCTTTTCATTCATAAATCCTGTGCGCCCTCTCGCGGATACACACAAAGTTACGAATGCTGCTCTTGTTCTCAATCCCCGTGACCAAGAATCAACCGTTGTCCCACGTAGGCCTACCTGCACATCCACCGCATCCTTTTCTTCGATAGAAATATCACAAAGCCAGCAAACCAACCAGAATTTTAACACAGGAATGATTTCCAACTCCAGCTTTCAAAATTGTACCTTCAACATGATCACCCCTCGTTAAACTGTTAAATCCTGTTCACTGCTCGCAACAGTCTGAGATGCATCCGCGGTGCGAGGTGCAAGTGCAATGGTGTTAATCTTGTATTCATTGTGTTATTCTGGGTATTTTATCCCATAAAATAACTTACTTGTATACTTTTTCCCTAATGAGAACGAATCTTGTATTTTGTAAAGCTATCTGTTCAAATAAATGAACATTTACAAAGGGACTATTTTTCTTTCCTGTTTGTTGCTTTTGGGATAGACTGGTTGCCAGGTAACGGGGGCGTGGTTAGCGCTTATCTTTCTATTGATCACACCCCCCTTAAACCAAGGCAATTTATGTGGAAAAAACGTTCTTTGGCGATCGTGCATCACTTGTAATTATTATCAAAAATCGAAAAAATAGGAAAAAATGTAAATTTAATAAATAAACTTCATTGTCATTGTTTTCATGAGCGTGTGAGGAAAACTTTATGGCTGGTATTTTTGGGATGAAGCGCTATCGCGCTTCATCCAAAATACCAGCCATAAAGTTTTCCTCACACGCTCATGAAAACAATGACAATGAAGTTTATTTATTAAATGAACCAAAGTTGTAGCATTCTAATGTATGCAAATTAGGTGAATACACAAAATTGTACTCTAAAATAACTTCAAAACTATAATACACTAAGGTGTCATTCAAACTTCAGTTGATAGATTTGTAGGATAGTTGCATCCAAGGAACCATGAATCAAAGTTGTAGCAGTTTGATTTATGCAAATTAGGCAAAAACACATAATTTAAATCTCGAATAGCTTCAGATCTATGATAGATTGAGGTGCCTTCCAACTTCAGTTTATAGGGTTGTGAGATAGCTGCATGGACAAAATATTGTTGCAGGAGTTCAATAAATACTAAATAGGCAATCTTTAAAAGTTTTCCAGGCACATAGAATGATTTGCTGACAAACAAATCAAATCTTTCTAGTTTCATTTCTTTTCTCCTGGCATCCTACCAGATAGAACTGTACACATCCAGTACCTTTTCTGCCACCCAGGAAGGCACCCTTCAGACATTAAACCCATGCCACACATTCCTATACCTCTATACACCGAACCTCGTCTAAACCCTTATAATCTTCCCTCTGCCACTAACTGAAAAGAATCTTCCCTTTCCTCTCTATTTGCATCACACCACAACAGCTAATGATCCAATGTCTCATCTGCTCTTTGACTGACTACACACCTTACATTGATCCACTATCTCATTTGCTCTTTGACTACACACCTTACATTGATCCACTGTCTCATTTGCCCTTTGACTACACACTTTACATTGATCCACTATCTCATTTGCTCTTTGACTACACACCTTACATTGATCCACTATCTCATTTGCTCTTTGACTACACACTTTACATTGATCCAATGTCCCATCTGCTCTTTGACTACACACCTAACATTGATCCACTGTCTCATTTGCTCTTTGACTACACACCTTACATTGATCCACTGTCTCATTTGCTCTTTGACTACACACCTTACATTGATCCACTGTCTCATTTGCCCTTTGACAACACACCTTACATTGATCCACTGTCTCATTTGCCCTTTGACTACACACTTTACATTGATCCACTGTCTCATTTGCTCTTTGACTACACACCTTACATTGATCCACTATCTCATTTGCTCTTTGACTACACACCTTACATTGATCCACTGTCTCATCTGCTCTTTGACTACACACTTAACATTGATCCACTGTCTCATTTGCCCTTTGACTACACACTTTACATTGATCCACTGTCTCATTTGCCCTTTGACAACACACTTTACATTGATCCACTGTCTCATTTGCTCTTTGACTACACACCTTACATTGATCCACTGTCTCATCCGCTCTTTGACTACACACTTTACATTGATCCACTGTCTCATTTGCCCTTTGACTACACACTTTACATTGATCCACTGTCTCATTTGCCCTTTGACTACACACTCTACATTGATCCACTTTCTCATCTGCCCTTTGACTACACGCCTTACATTGATCCACTGTCTCATTTGCTCTTTGACTACACACCTTACATTGATCCACTGTCTCATCTGCTCTTTGACTACACACTTTACGTTGATCCACTGTCTCATTTGCCCTTTGACTACACACTTTACATTGATCCACTGTCTCATTTGCCCTTTGACTACACACTTTACATTGATCCACTGTCTCATTTGCCCTTTGACTACACACCTTACATTGATCCAATGTCTCATCTGCTCTTTGACTACACACCTTACATTGATCCACTATCTCATCTGCTCTTTGACTACACACCTAACATTGATCCACTATCTCATCTGCTCTTTGACTACACACCTTACATTGATCCACTGTCTCATTTGCCCTTTGACTACACACCTTACATTGATCCACTATCTCATTTGCTCTTTGACTACACACCTTACATTGATCCACTGTCTCATTTGCCCTTTGACTACACACTTTACATTTATCCACTCTCTCATTTGCTCTTTGACTACACACCTTACATTGCTCCACTATCTCATTTGCTCTTTGACATTGATCCACTGTCTCATCTGCTCTTTGACTACGCACCTCACATTGATCCACTATCTCATTTGCTCTTTGACTACACACCTAACATTGATCCACTGTCTCATTTGCTCTTTGACTACACACCTTACATTGATCCACTGTTTCAAATGCTCTTTGACTACACACCTTACATTGACCCACTGTCTCATCTGCTGTTTGACTATACACTTTACATTGATCCACTGTCTCATTTGCTCTTTGACTACACACCTTACATTGCTCCACTATCTCATTTGCTCTTTGACTACACACTTTACATTGATCCAATGTCTCATCTGCTCTTTGACTACACACCTTACATTGATCCACTGTCTCATTTGCCCTTTGACTACACACCTTACATTGATCTACTATCTCATTTGCTCTTTGACTACACACCTTTCATTGATCCACTGTCTCATTTGCTCTTTGACTACACACCTTACATTGATCCACTATCTCATTTGCTCTTTGACTACACACTTTACATTGATCCACTGTCTCATTTGCTCTTTGACTACACACTTTACATTGATCCACTGTCTCATTTGCCCTTTGACTACACACTTTACATTGATTCACTGTCTCATTTGCCCTTTGACAACACACTTTACATTGATCCACTGTCTCATCTGCTCTTTGACTACACACCTTACATTGCTCCACTATCTCATTTGCTCTTTGACTACACACTTTACATTGATCCAATGTCTCATCTGCTCTTTGACTACACACCTTACATTGATCCACTGTCTCATTTGCCCTTTGACTACACACCTTACATTGATCTACTATCTCATTTGCTCTTTGACTACACACCTTTCATTGATCCACTGTCTCATTTGCTCTTTGACTACACACCTTACATTGATCCACTATCTCATTTGCTCTTTGACTACACACTTTACATTGATCCACTGTCTCATTTGCTCTTTGACTACACACTTTACATTGATCCACTGTCTCATTTGCCCTTTGACTACACACTTTACATTGATTCACTGTCTCATTTGCCCTTTGACAACACACTTTACATTGATCCACTGTCTCATCTGCTCTTTGACTACACACCTTACATTGATCCACTGTCTCATCTGCTCTTTGACTACACACTTTACATTGATCCACTGCCTCATCTGCCCTTTGACTAAACACTTTACATTGATCCACTGTCTCATCTGCTCTTTGACTACACACTTTACATTGATCCACTGTCTCATCTGCTCTTTGACTACACACCTTACATTGATCCACTGTCTCATTTGCTCTTTGACTACACACCTTACATTGATCCACTATCTCATCTGGTCTTTGACTACACATTTTACATTGATCCACTGTCTCATCTGCTCTTTGACTACACACTTTACATTGATCCACTGTCTCATTTGCCCTTTGACTACACACCTTACATTGATCCACTGTCTCATCTGCCCTTTGACTACACACTTTACATTGAACCACTGTCTCATCTGCTCTTTGACTACACACCTTACATTGATCTACTGTCTCATCCGCTCTTTGACTACACACTCTACATTGATCCACTGTCTCATCTGCCCTTTGACTACACACCTTACATTGATCCAATGTCTCATCTGTTCTTTGACTACACACCTTACGTTGATCCACTGTCTCATCTGCTCTTGGACTTCACATCTTACATTTTCCATCACTGCCTGTATTCCACTTCTGTTTTCGCTTTTCTACATAGACCTGATTACTTCTATGACAAGTCTGTGTTGCAAGAGATCGAGCGCGGCTGAGTATATCTCCGTGGCAACTAATGTCAGCTATGTATTTTTTTCACATTTGCTGACTGTCTTGATTGAGATAGTGCGCCGGGCAAAGCCAATGGTAATAATTGTCTAGCACCTCTTTGTCACATCGCATAACTGACATTTTATCTCATTCCAAGATGTGATGATCCCCATGTAACACTTTAAGAGGCGTGATGGCCAGCCAACTGGAAGGAAGTGGCCTCTGAACAAGGGCCGTAGATACGGTATGTCGGGATCACCCGAAACCATATCAACGACACAGCTTCACAAGCTGAAACAAGTCTTAGTGAAGTAGATAAAACTCATGTCAGTTTAGCTCTGAGCTAAGCACTCCAAAATAAACTTGTTGGTGCCAGTCAGGAGGGCAAAGTGTGACGGGCATTTTTCCAATGTACCACGGTTCTATGAATCTGTAAATGCACTGGCTATGTATATTCATCTGCTTTCAGTGTATATCCATCATCTTTCATCCCTTCAATTTATATTACTGTCGAATTGAAGCTGCCTTGGGGCTCACTTTTTAAAAAAAATTGTACTCGACTTAAAATAAAGATTATTATTATTTTAGTTTAGTTTATCATGTTACCTTCACAGTAGCGGCATCTGTTATGTGACGTTTTCATGTCCATGAAAAATCCAAACTCCTAAGGAGATTAAGCAAACTAGTTACCAGCGAGGAAACCAGTGTGTAATGTGATATCTTTTATGTTTATATAGTTGTCAAGGCTCATTACCCAATCAGAATACTACTTAGTCGGTCGTTACCTGAGACAACCACGACCTGGGAAAATGCACTACGACATGTTGATAGAAATCTGCTTAATAAATGTGTTATATTTTTTAAAGTGGTTTTTGTAGTTGTTATTTTATTAATTTATGCTAGGTCCCTTTGCAATTCATAATGTTAGGTCCCTGGTAAACAGAAATAAAACCACTTGGATGCTGGCACTTTTTTTAAAGAAATTGGGAAAGTAGTGCCTCCTATTAAAAAAAAAATGTGCGCCACAATGGACAGTGTGGAGATTGTAAAATGCATAGAAAATGGGACAATTTGATAGTGAACTTCACTGGGACATAAAAAAAGACTTTAATACTACACATGGAGTCATTGTGGGGATTCTATTGTCTCCGTCTGGTGCCATGACTGAGGCGCGAATGACACCGACGTCATTCATGTAATCCCATTAGTGATTCGATGGGAAGTATCGAAGTCTTTAGCCTACTTCCCACAGTTATGCCAAAAGATATACATTCAGTACATCTGATATTTTTGCAAAACAAATGACCGTGAACTGTGCATGGTATCATGACACATGATCCTGAGTCATGACTGAAAACGACGAAAGTTTCAAATATAGTTTAGAGGAAACGGATAAAATTATTGTGGCCCTTCACAGGAGGTGCTATCACGCCACATGGACGTACATAAGAGAAGGAGAAAATAATTGCCATACATATGGGCATCCACACATTGTGTCCATATATCTTTCTTGTGGGCATGATATCAAGAGAAAAAACAACACCCAGATACGATTATTTGCACAATAGACACATTCTGAGTCTTTGGTGTGCATCTGTAATGTGTACTTATAAATGACCGTGATATATGAAAAGGTTATTGGAGTATTTAACCATTGGGCTTAGTGCTGGTGTAATATGTATCAGGTTTACTATATTCACCTCGATGGATATCCCAAAACTTTAAAATTGCGATAGCTTTAATAAATCAAAGCATCCTAGGACTCTAACATGCATGTGTTTTAATGGATCTTCGCAGCAATCATGTATGGTCATGGTTGAGCAAAATGCGCATGTATGGTCATGTTTCAGCATAATGTGCATATACGGTCATGGGTGAGCGTGATGCGCATGTGTGGTCATTTATGAGCGTGATGTGAATGTGTGGTCATGGGTGAACACAATGTGCATGTGTGGCCATTGGTAAGCACATAATATGAAAAGTCTAACAGTTAACTTTTCATTGCAGCCCTAAGATTCTCGAATGGATTAAGGATGACTTGTCTTGAAACAGCGAGTCCAGGCCACCAATGTCGCCACGTGCAGCAAATGCGCCAACTTGATATGGCCAATAAATGCATGAAGACCAAGAATAGACGTAGTTACTTCATGACAACTGACCTCACACAGCTGACATATGTCCTGAGGAAAATTCAAGACAACTGACCTCATGACATCTGTTCTGTGGACAAGTCACGAAAACTGACCTCATGACATACGTCTCTGGACAAATCCCGACAACTGACCTCATGACATCTGTCCGGTGAACAGTTCATTATCACCTGACGTGTGCTTAATTGTCCAGAGGAAAATAGCTAACCAACTGACCACATGCCATTTGCCAACTGAATATAGAATCCTAAACGCGAAATATGACGAACCTAAACTGTTCGTTGATAAAATAGAAGAGTTAGACGCTAAGTTCAGCACAATATGCATTCAAGACGCCATATATAATCTGAAACATGATCCTGAATGACTTGAACTGTGCAACTACACAACATGTTAATCCCTGTTGAAAAAAAAGGTATGATTAGTTATATTTGTAAGAAATAACTTCATCATAAAAATATTAAGCAATTTGACTATTTGAGAAGGTAGAATTCTCCATCAAAAGGTCATTTGATTGAATGGGTACCACAAATTACGAGGTTGACGTTCAGGGTGGTTATAAAAGATATCTGATAACTAAAATGTTAAATTTCATTTTAGAACAGTGTTTTTAGCTCCAAAAGTCCACCACAAGTGCCTCACAAAGGCCCAAGAATGTGGCCCGATCTGGGAAAGTGTTGTTGACGTTACAAACACAACCCGCTGGCAGGGGTGCATGCTTTGTAAGCCAGAGTGCCTTCGGTGAGTCAAGAGTCATTGCAGATAAAACAGAACAAAGTGATTCTGGAAAGTCTATACGGAGTTTTTTATGTACGTGGTCTGATGAAGATGAACAGGAATAAATAAAAAAGATGTAGCAGCAGAGTAAAAGACCATTCAGCCGAACAGACCTGAGTCGAACGCCCAGAACCCTGCCGGTGTCAAAGAACATTTGGGCCCCCCGAACGGATTGGCCCCGGGGGGCCCATTCATTCGCCGAACGTTTGGGCCCCCCTACGAACATTTGGGCCACCCCCTCCCCCCAACAGAAATTGGAATAACTTAGTTTTGGCCAAATACACTCTATATATACATCCTGTATGATATTTTGCAAACTCTAAAAGAAATATTTTTATAAGAATTTATTATTATTTTGTAAAATAAATGTAAATCAAACAATTGAATAAATTTGCAAGACTTAACGTTTGCCACTATATATACATGTATGTATTGGTGTATTTTACATGTAATGTGGGTGCATATACCTTGTAGGAATTATCTCACAATCCTCCAAGTATGTACCAAGTATATATATATATTTGTGCAACACATATTTTAGCACAAATCTACCCCACATGTATAGATTCAGGTGTCTCCATTTCCCCCTGATTCCTTGTTATCTGAATTTCTGGAGATTTGAAGTATTTGGGTCATGCAAGTGCAAACACAGGATCAGTAAATGGGAGGGGGCCCTGTTGTTCCAAATTATTTGGGCCCCCTATTTGTAAGTAAAACCCTTGTAGTGGATATAAATGGGGAAGGGGCCCTTTGGTTTCAGAATATTTGGGCCCCCTATTTGTAAGTAAATGCCTTGCAGTGACTATAAATGGGGAAGGGGCCATTTGGTTTCAGAACATTTGGGCCCCCTATTTGTAAGTAAATGCCTTGCAGTGACTATAAATGGGGAGGGGGTCCTTTGGTTTCAGAATATTTGGGCCCCCTATTGTTGTAAGTAAATGCCTTGCAGTGAATATAAATGGGGAGGGGGCCCTATAGTTCCAGAATATTTGGTCCCCCTATTTTTAAGTAAATGCCTTGCAGGGGATATAAATATGGAGGGGGCCCTTTGATTCCGGAATATTTGCCTCCCCCCCCCCCCCCCCCATTTGTATGTGTCCTGAAGTGGATATATAAAGATGTTTGCTATTTTGCACTATTAACATCATCAATGTTACAACAATAGTTAAGATGTCTCATGAAGTATACATGTAACAAAAATCAAATATGAAAGGGGGCCCAAATATTCGGAAGGGGCCCAAACATTCTAGAACGTTTGGACCCCCGGGGGCCCGAATATTTGGGCCTGGGGCCCATCTGATCGGCGAATGGATGGGCCCGGGCGCCCATCCGTTCGGGGGCCCAAATATTCGTTGACACCGGCACTATACTGCAGGAAGTGCAGCCGTGGAACAGCCAGATGATACCAACTTACGGTCTGGGCAACTATAATTCGTAGGCAAAATCGATATTTCCTATCAAAAATTACCAGACTTCATTTAACAAGAACAAGCATACAAGCAATAAATTGGAATTTGCGTAAGGATTAGGCCTGGTCCTGTTGTGTTTTAAATTCTAACATTCACAGAAAAAGCTACGGCCTACACCAACGATTGTGAAAGTCTTCACACACAATTAATTTTCACTTCCCATCTGTATGGGTGGCTACATAGACGTTTGCATTTATGGATGGCTTTCAATACATCAAAACCAGGCAGTTAACTCGCGACCCTTGGAGGGCAGTAATTTAAGTTGCCACATAAGCCTACCTCAAAAATTATGCAAGTTACGATCCTATATTTCAGATCATATGCATTATGCAACCACGGTAAAAACTTTTCTCTGACTGATCTATTTTCTGGGTCCGTAATATCGACAAAGATAGAATGACATGAGCTTTGTTTCCCTTTTACATCCGATAATAGCAAGCTGGCTGTGGACAGTCACAAACCGCGGTACATAACTGGAAGAGATCAAAGGCCAGCCGCCCACTGGTCTTGGTAGCTAAGTAGATGTGTATCCAAACAACTGTTACCTGCTAATGGGATTAAACACCTCACAATATACAGGGGTAATCGGGCACACACATTACAATGCCAGCTAACTCCAGCAAAGGACCTGTTATAGACTTTTCAACCATGGGTATGGAACAAAATCAGTTCTTGTTTGCCCGTGTTTTCCACCCACTTTTCATCAATTGAATCAAAATGGTTACACACACTAGCCTTTTGGTACCATGTGATAGTTTGTACCATCCAGACCGGCGTTGTCACTGTGACAGTCGATTGCTAATTACGTGATAAATTGTAACAGTTGTAGAGCTACTAGGCCCATACTTTGCTGTAATGCAAGCTTTAAAAATCAGAATCATACTAAAGATTAATTTGTAAATACTGTTAACAAAAATTGTTCCTGGTTTTCGGAGTAATGCCTTCTTTGGCTTGTTCCATGAATCCTTCCATTGACCAACAGAAAATTATGAATCCAAATATTCCCCCACACCGACGACTCTTGTTTGATTGGAACTACTGCCCTTTTTAGCATGGGTACAGATTGGCCAGCGTGCTGTTGACGGTAGCAGAACCTGGCTGTGCCCTGTCAGGTCTGTTCCGGTAACATCATCCACGGGTCAGGTCCGCTCATATTTGACGAATCAAAGTCAATTTCTAAAGTGTTCGCTGCATGGATGAGATCTTTTCCCGGGGCATTGTCACTTGTTCTTGAAAATCTTGACCGAACGAGTCCACGCTCTCCATAATTTCGGGGTTTGGGGAGAATGTAAACAAGCTAATGGTTGTTGAACTTGTATTGCTATAAATAGCAGCAATACACCGACCCATCCTGGACGGGAACAGGGAAGAAAATGAATATTTACGCATGCATTCCTGTCAGCCAGCGGAGGTGCGTATGTGACGTCACTAAACATTCGTGACTTGAGGGTGTAGAAAATGAACGGAGGGCGACGATTGAAGGCGCGGTGAATTTTAAGATAAGCATGTGAATGGATGTATTATTTTCACATCTATTATTAAATTAAAAGTGCACTGTTGTATGATTAAAACAACCCATAGTTCACCCGTGTATTCAATTTGAACATGGTCAATCAAGATAACCTTTAATAGATATCCATGATGAAAATTAAACTGCCTAAGTAATTGGACACATATACCGCCCACATAATCAAGATTATTCCCAAGCTTCCATTCGATTGTTCCTGCCGGCATTTTGATGATGCCTTGATAATATTCTTGCCTGCTACGACAAAGTAACGGTATCGTCACTGTGTGGGAACTCCGCCGTGGAACGCAGTCAGACACGTGGAACAATAGTCGTTTTAGCAGGCAAATAATATTTTGATCGTTTCAAAAATTTAACCTTGGCAGAAGACTTTAACATACTCAATGATTAAAGCCGCTAAAGATTCCATCTTCATATCATAGGCACAAAAGAGGGGATGCGATACAAGTATTTAAAATACTAAAAGACATAGACAGGTTGAACAATACACATCTCTTTGCGCTTGATACCAGATGTACTAGCAGAGGTCACCAGCTGAAATTAGTAAAACTTTTGCGAAAAAAGAAGTCAGAAACCACAATTTCAGGGTCCGTGTAATAAATGAATGGAATAGTCTATAAGATGATCTAGTTAATGCCCAATCAGTAACCAGTTCGATTAATTCTGGATCAATGAACAGTATAACATACCTGAATGACTCTGCTGGCAAATTTTATTGATTTGTCTAAGGACACTTTATCCATAAACATTTCACAAGTTTATTCTTTTTTTACCCCAATGAAGCATAGATTGGGAATCAACAGGCACTAAGCATTCTATGCTATGCTATGCTATGCTATGCTATGCTATGCTACGCTAAACTATACTAACTATATTATACTATACTATACTATACTATACTATACTATACTATACTATGCTATACTGTACTGTACTGTACGGTACTGTACTCAGACTCAGACTCAGACTCACATATCTTTTATTTGACTGAATATACAAGTACATTATTTCAGTAACATATAGCCAGGAGACCCTCATTAAGGCCACAACAGCCGCTATCACAAGGGCCACCTAAAATACTATAGATATACAAAAATTGTACCTAGAATACAAGATTTTAAACAGAGATGTCAGTACCTTAACCAGTAAGCAGGGAAAAAATTATGTCTTACATATTAGCAAAAGCAAATGGGGGCTGCTTATTGAGTGTTACAAACATAACAGTTTGGGATAGAACAAATAATATTTTACTTTTCAATATAATATTTGTTTTATATAGAGGGCAAAACCATTTTTGCTATGAGTATGAACCTTGTTTACAATGAAGTTAGGGGTTGAGTTCAATGTTTTTATGATTTTATGTCTTAGACAATTTTCTGTCCCTACAAGATTGCTTCTTTCTACAAATATACAGTTTCTATTTCTAACATTGTAATTATGAAGTACAGAAGTTGTATTTATTTCAAAGGTTTTGAAGTATTCAGGTAACTGATTTTTGATATACTTAAAGTAGAATTTCAGTTGTTGTTGGAGAAATATATCATTAATCTTCAATAGCTCTAAGGTTTTATAGATTGGCTCTGTATGTGCATTAAATCTGCTGTGGCTAATGATTCTCACACATTTTTCTGGAGCAAAGCAATTCTAATACTTTTATGACCCCAGAGAAGACATCCGTAATTAAGATGAGGAAATACTAGAGAGTAATAAAGTGTCAGTAGAATATTCTGTGGTAGGTATTCTTTTATTTTGTTTAAGACACCAATAGTTTTGGATATCTTTGAAGAAAGTTTATCAATATGACTGTTCCAATTTAAATGTTTGTCAATTTGTATGCCTAAGAAATAAAAGTCATTTACACATTCAATTTTTGTGTTATTTATTTCTGTTTCAGGAATTGTCACCTTTCTTTGTGGGTCATGAAACAACATAAATTTTGTTTTCTTTTCATTGAGGGACAATTTATCTAATTTCAGCCATTTGCTGATATTACATAGCTCAGCATGGATATTGTGTGATAAGTCTTGTGTGGTGTCAGATTTTAGCAACACTTGTAAAGTACTGTATAGTGTTGTATCATCAGCGTATATAAGAGGTTTAAAGTGGCTGGAGGCTGAGGGTAGATCATTTATGTAAATTATAAATAATAAAAGGCCTAAAATCGAGCCCTGTGGGACACCAGTAGTTATATTTAAGAGCAATGACCTGGTGTAATTTATTTCCACATATTGTTTGCGGTCAGTTAAATAGTTTTTGAGCAGTTTAAGTGCCATATCACCAAGACCATAATATTGAAGTTTCTGAATTAGAATGTGATGGTTTAAAGTGTCGAACGCCTTTGAAAGTTCCATGAAAATACTGATAGGAATCTCATTTTTGTCCATACTACTTGATATTCTATCGATCAGTTCAAGGGCAGCAAGCTCTGTGGAATGTGAATTACGAAATCCATACTGGTGATTGTAAAATTAATGATGTTCTGTGAAGTGTTTATTTAATTGGTTAAACATATTATTTTCAAAGATTTTTGAGAAGCTTGATAACAGGGAGATTGGCCTGTAATTATCGAATAATCTTTCATCACCCTTTTTGAAGAGGGGAATAACTTTAGCTATTTTTAAATTTTCAGGAAAAACTCCAGTAGCGGTCGATTGATTAAAAAGAAGTGCCAGAGCCCCACTGATTTCATTTTTTATGAATTTCATTAGTTTGACCGAAATTCCGTCATGACCGCAGCTTGTTTTTGTTTTTAAGGAGTCTATAGTCTTGATTATAGTTTCCTTGGTCACCAGTTTAAAGTCAAAATTGTGTTCACTTGGGTTTTGTAAGTAATTTTGAAAACCCTCAGCAGTAGACGGATTTACTCACGTTGCAAGTTTGGGACCTATCTCAACATAATATTTATTAAAATTATTAGCAATTAATTGCTTGTTAGTCACAGTTCTATCTCCATTTATTTTAAAAGTATTGGGGAAATTTGTTTTCTTCTTTGTTTTGTTAAGTACTTCCTTTGTTGTTTCCCAAGTATTTTTTATATTACCTTTGTGTCTGCCAAAGCAGTTGCGATAGAAAGTTTTCTTAATTTGTTTTTTTTTTATTCTTAAGAATATTATAATATGTGTGTAAATTGGTTTTGCGCTGATCATATTCCTCTGAGTTAATGGGAGTCTATTTCAGTTCTTTATATAATTTGTCTCTATTTGCTATGGACATCAATATGCCCCGTGTTATCCAACTAGATTTTTTGTGTTTATATTTATTAAATTTAACCTTTTTGGTAGGAAAATTATTTTCAAACGCATGTTTGCAAATATTTTCTAACAGGTTATAATTTTTCTGTGGGGTTAGTATTTGGGTTTCTGTTCATTTTGTCAAATATGTTTGATGTACAGATTTCTTTTAGAAACTTATTCTAGGATTCTGATGTATTCTGCCTAATATAAGTGTATTTTGGATTTGATTCAAAGATTTTACCACAATCAAGAGATATGAAGTATGGAAAATGATCAGAGATGTTTGACATTAAGATTCCAGTGGTGGGAGAATGTTTTAAGTGTGTTAATTTTAACAGAAAATTATCTATCAAAGTGCCTGTATTTTGGGAGAGTCTGGTAGGTAAAGTTATTTGTGGGAAAAAGCTAAGTGATGTAATAGTGTCGAAATATGTGTTCACAATATCTCTTTCATTGATTTTTAGTAAATCAATATATTAAAATCTCCAGCTATAATAAAATGGCTATTTTTACGATTAAGCAGGTCAAGTACAGGAGTCAACTGACTGATGAACAAGTTATAGTTATCAGTTATGTCTCGTGGGGGTCTATAAATGTTACCTAGTATAATGTTCTTTTGGAGCAGGTTGCTGGTAATTTCTATGAATTGGCCTTCCCAAATGTCAGATTTATTATAAATATCTAAAGTTTTATAGTTGAAAGTGTCTCTTAAATACATAGCTAAACCACCATGAGAAGAACAAATATAGCCTTGACTAATTAAATTGTAACCTTCTAGCTGAAAAAGAGATACATCCATCAAGTCTGACTGCCAAGTTTCCTGAATACATATTGCACTAGGAGGGCAGTCGTTGTTTGCTAATAGGTCAATTAAGATTCTGATTTGATCAAATTTGGCATTAAGAGAGGCACAATTAAAGCTCAATATTGTGAACTGTTTATCTTTTGCTTTAAATGTATCAATCAATTCATCTAAACTTAAATAAGGGGAAATACACAGAATGTCTGGCTCTGCAGTTACGTCGTTATCTTCATTATTGTCTAGGACTGAGAGTTTGTGTGTGGGGGAATTCGATGCCAGCCCTCCATATTGCAGCAAAATGTCTTGGTTATTCATACCGGGATATGAAAGAAGTCTTACAGCTTACTGGGTGAGGGGAAAAATAAGTGCCGAAAACGGCATTAATATTGTTTTTTTTTTGTTTCTTGACTGTACAGTAGAGAACGTTGTTACAAACCAACTACACAAGTGGTAGTTTTAGTGTACTGAGTGTCTTAAATGATGAACTGTTGGAAAGTCAATATGACACTGATAGAAATGAAGTTAGCTCTATTATACAAGTATCGAGTCCTAACAAAACGATTGAAGCTGAAGATAACTATATTATCTCAAGTGTCAATGAAATAGACGAAACTGAAAATAGTTCTACCCACTTTAAAGATTTCCGCAAGAAACATCCCAAAAATATCATTATTGGTCACTTAAATGTAAATAGTGTCAGGTACAAGTTTCCTGAGATAGCGGACTTACTTAAAAATGGTTTTCTCGATATATTTGGTCTTTCTGAGACAAAGCTAGACGAAAATTTTACCAACTCACAATTTTATGTAGACAAATTTTTCGTTTTACAGGAAAGATCGAAATGGAAAAGGTGGTGGTCTTTTATCCTACATAAGGTCTGACATTCCGCATAGACATAGAGCTGACTTAGAATACGCACATCATGGTATCGAATCAATGATATTCGAAGTTCATGTAAAAAAAGAAAAATGGATGGTTGCTATAGTTTATCGGCCCCCCTCTGTAAATACTGACCATTTGTACGATGCTATGAATCACATCACCACTGCTCTCGAGCAAGAAAGTAGAACATTTTTCATTTTAGGTGATCTCAATGTAAATCTGCTCAAGGACAATAAGGAAAAGCATGATTTTGTCAATTTTCTTGATGTGTATGACATGAGCAATGTTATTCGCTCTCCAACTTGTTTCAAAGGTGAAACTCCTACTCTTATTGATGTCATTTTAACTAATTCTCCGAGAAGAGTCGCAGAATCCACATCTATTGACACAGGAATAAGCGACTTTCATAATATGATTCTTACAAGTACAAAAATTCAACTCCCTCGACCTGTGAATGTGGATATCAAATACAACAGTTACAAATCTTTCAATGAAGGAGATTTTGTAGTCGATTTAGAGGTTGCCCCATTTCACGTGGCTGGGGTTTTTGATGATATTGATGACGCTGTTTGGTTCCACGACACTTTACTGAAAGAAGTAATTGACCGACACGCGCCACAAAAGAGTAAGCGTGCCAGGCCTAATCAAGCTCCTTACATTAATGGGGAGCTCCGTAGAGCTATTAACGTAAAGCGCACACTACGCAAACTAAGTAAGAAATACAAAAGTAAATGGGAGGCATATAGAGTTCAAAGAAACAAAGTGACATCCCTCCGTAAAAAATCTATAAAACAATATTTCAATGACCGATGTGGTCCTTCAAATAATAAACAATCTTTTTGGAATACTATAAGACCGTTTTTAACCGACAAAAATAAAGGCGGCAAAAATGGCACGATTATCCTTATGGAAAATGATAACCTGTATAATGCTCCAGATGACATATGTTATATTTTCAATAACTTCTTCGCCTCTGTTGCTGATCAAGAGCAACAAAATGCACCAGATCATATGCATTCCGGAACAAAAGCTATCTCCGACAGAATGAAGGACAGCAATGTGTCTCATTTTGAATTTCAAATGGTAACTGAGGAGCAAGTCCTTAATCAAGTGAAAAAACTCAATCCCAAGAAGGCAACCGGGCCAGATGAAATTCCACCAAAATTACTCAAAGTTGGTGCTAAGGCTCTGGCCCCTTCTGTCACTAACATCATAAATATGTCAATCAAGTCTGGAAAATTCCCCACTGATATGAAGCGGGCCGACGTGTACCCCATTTATAAAAAGTCTGACTCCATGAACAAATGTAATTATCGTCCAGTCAGTGTACTATCAAGTTTATCTAAAATTTTTGAAGGTCTAATGAACGATCAGATGGTTCACTTTTTTAACGATATACAAAGTTCTCTTCTTTGTGCTTTTCGAAAAAATTACAGTTGCCAAAATCTACTCTTTAAAATCATTGAAGATTGGAAATCCGCTTTGGATAACCATGAATACGTAGGTGTGATTCTAATGGATCTATCGAAGGCTTTTGACTGCCTACCCCATGATCTACTTTTAGAGAAACTTCGATCCTATGGTCTGTCTGAACATGCTTGTAAATTATTAGGCAGTTATTTAAGTGACCGAAAGCAAAGGGTCAAATATGGTGGCACTTCCAGTAAGTGGGCAGACTTACTAAAGGGGGTGCCACAGGGTAGTATACTTGGCCCTTTGCTGTTCAATATCTTTATAAATGATTTTCGTTATGTTATGGAAGGGCATTGTAGTCTCTATAATTATGCCGACGACATCTCCTTATCATTTCATGATCATGACTTACACAATGTAAAGTTGTCTTTGGAAAATGCTGTTAATATAGGTATCAAATGGTTTATGGAAAACCACATGAAGGCAAATCCTGACAAATTCCAGGCTATGATTTTATGCCCACGTTTAGACTGTCAAATCGGAAACGACTTCTGTTTTGAAATCGATGGTGTTACTATAAAACCGGAAAGATGTGTCAAATTACTAGGAGTCTATATTGACGATAAACTTAAGTTTCATGATCACGTTTCTCATATTTGTAAGCAGGCTGCTAAACAAATAAGTGTACTACGCAGGTTCAGTAATATCCTTACTGAAAAGGAAAAGCTCCAAATCTTCAATGCATTTATTCTTTCTAACTTTAATTATTGCCCGCTCGTATGGCACCTATGTGGACCTACTTTATCTTTAAAAATGGAAAAAACCCAAGAAAGAGCCCTACGTTTTGTCTATAATGATCCCGTATCTGCATATCCCAATCTACTTGAAAGGGCTAAAAAACCTTCTTTGTATCTCAGCAGAATAAGAACACTCTCTATAGAAGTCTACAAAATCCTAAGTAACTTAAGCCCATCGTTCTTAAACGATATGTATGTAAGAAAAGAAACAACTTTTGATTTAATAGACAATAACAAACTACAGCAGCCTGACTACAATACCATAACATACGGTAAAAATTCTCTCCGATACCAAGGGGCCAAGCTGTGGAACAACTTACCCACACACATCAAAGCATCTACTGATTTAAATCACTTTAAGACGCTAATCAAGGCATGGCTTGGCCCCTCCTGCTCTTGTTCTATGTGCATCCTATGTAAAACCAGGGTTTAGGAAGATTATAATTCTTCCAAATTTAAGGAAACCTTGTTAGACCGGCTGTATATAGTCTCATTGTGAGTTCATTGTATATACCATCTCATCACTTGTCACTTTTTCCTCTTTTCATGGTCGAACAATAGTGCTGTTGCGCTAATGTTTTTTTATTTGTACAATTCGACTTGAAATAAAGATTGTTATTATTATTTATGTGGAGTCTTGATTTTGACGAAATAAAACTAAATGTTTGACAACAGAGACAGAACAGTAGGCTTACAAGCATGAAACAGCTGACCAAATCGCTGCCCGCTGCAAGTCTTGTGACTCGCAAGAAATGTTGAGATCGTAACCTCGGCTTCATACAAATTGCAATGTGTCACCGAGGGAAGACCAAACTTCAAACTGTCTATATATTAAAAAGAGACATCGGAGTATTGAAACAAAAACAAAAAACAACAACAACAACGACCCCCCCCCCCCCGAAAAACTGGAAATCACGTTGTTACGGCTGGTTTGATGCTCACGTCACAATAGTAGCCATCCTGTTGAATCTACGACGTCATTATTGCAGGAACTATTTGGCAGCGGAATACACAGTTTATTTTGACTGCAGAAAGGTCGGTTCTTTGCAACCGTAACTAGGCCCGGAGGCGATTGAAACATGCCATCGTACTGTACTACACTATACTATACTATACTATACTGACTATAGTAACTATACTAACTATACTATACTATACCATATTATATATATTACACTATACTATACTATACTATACTATACTACACTATACCATATTAACTATAGTAACTATACTATACTATACTTTACCATACTAACTTTACTGTACTATACTAACTATACTATACCAACTATATTATACTATGCTATACTAACTATACTATACCATACTATAGTATACTATACTAATCATACTATACTATAGTATACTATACTAATTATACTATATTATAGGAAACTATTCTATACTCTACTAACTATACTATACTATACTACACTATACTATACCATACTAACTATACCATACTATACCATACTAACTATACTATACTATACTTACTATACTATACTACGCTATACTAACTATACTGTACTGTACTATACTATACAATACTATAGTAACTATACTATAGTATTCTATACAATACTAACTATACTATACTATACTATACTGACTATAGTAACTATACTTACTATACTATACTATACTATACCATACTAACTATTTTATACTAACTATACTATACCAACTATATTACACTATGCTACACTAACTATACTATACCATACTAACTATTTTATACTAACTATACTATACCAACTATATTACACTATGCTACACTAACTATACTATACCATACTATAGTATACTATACTATAGGATACTATATTAATTATAGTATATTATAATATACTACCCTATATTCTACTAGCTGTACTATACTATACTCTACTGTAGTATACCATACTATGCTATGCTTTACAATACTAACTATACTATACTACACTATACCATACCATACTAAATATACTATACTATACTAACTATACTATACTACGCTATACTAACTATACTATACCATACTATACTATCCTATACACTACTAACTATGCTATGCTATACTGTACTTTTTTCGCCCGTCTCAAATTACCATAAGTCCTCTCGCACATGACCAATTCTTTGTATTCCTTTGCATGGATTTAACAACAGCGCGTAGCCACATTCAGTATCTTTTAACAAGAACTTTTAAAACCTTGCATTATACTCCTATACATCATAAGTTTACATATGCATCAACAGCTAGGGAGCTTTGACAAATACTGCCATGCGTCTGAGCTGTGAGTTGTTATGAGTAAAACGATTCCTATACGTATGTGAAAACAACCTAGCGAAAATACTTTGTCAGCAACATTGTGCAACCCTAGACCACCCTAACCTCTGGTCAGTGTATGAGCCCTTTAACTCATTCCACCCTGATGACGCTTTTTCCCGCTAATATCTAAATGTCGTCTGCTAATTGTATTTTACTAATTTAGGGATTATTTTTCAATATTTTGGATGAAACTTGCATGGAAGATCATTCCAAATTATATGCCCATGGTCAACAGCTTTCCTTGAGCGCGCCAAGGAAAGCTGTTGACTCAGTCTTCTATCAGGGTGGAATGAGTTAACACAAATGGAACACATCATATGGACTCTTTATGTGACTCAGGGAAAGAAATATGCACGTAAAGTATTTGGTCTTGCACACAAGCTAACATGAATGAAAAATGGCCAAGAAGATACCAAACAAGATTTCACACATCTCTGGGAAAATGTATGTTGGCCTTATAAAAAGGTATGTAGACCAAAACTTTCACAATTGTACGAACTGAAATTCCTGGCCAGACAATACATCAAATATTATATTATTTTTTATTCCTGGCGTGTTATTTTAAATTCATTTCAGGTTATTTATTCTTGCTTTTGCAACCTGTAAGAGGCCAGGTGTATCTTTATCAGCATAACTGAAATTGGGTATCTATAAAAAAGTATAACTTGCTTCCTGTGCCCCAAGCCCATACATATTGACAATTCGCGGGACTCTTTTTAACCTGTAGTGAAACTGTTTTTAATACCCATGGGGCGTAATTTCAGTCAAAATCGGTAGGAGATACATGTAAATTAAAATTATATTCTTACGCATGTTGTCATGGAGCATAGTAGCTGACACGCATGAAAGGCATTGGACTTTTTTTCTGGCATTTTATAACTTAAACCTGTGGCAAAACGGAACTGAAGAAAATGACCAATGTTCTGACTGACTGTATTCTCACATCATGTTTTATACAGTTAATTTGTTCTGAAATATATTTTTCATTGCCACAGAAAAATTAATACCAGGGAGAGCATTTAACGTGTTCACCATTGAAATAAATAAGGAACTAAAGTGAGCCTCTGGTTTACACTAAGGTCAATAAATACTGTGGACACATGAATTCTTTAACAGGCTAACCTCAGCGTCTCTATTTATATTCCGTCCTGTGATGCAATCTCGAGCTACGTAATACGACTTTGTCTCTCTACAGTTACCATACATATCTCGTCAGCGATTGATGGATATTCCGTCCTGTGGTGCAATCTCGAGCTACGTAATACGTTTGTTGTCTCTCTACAGTGGCAATACATATCTCGTCAGCGAGGGATGGATATTCCATCCTGTGGTGCAATCTAGAGCTACATAATACGACTTTGTCTTTCTACAGTGGCCATACATATCTCGTCAGCGAGGGATGGATATTCCATCCTGTCGTGCAATCAAGAGCTACGTAATACGACTTTGTCTCTTTACAGTGGCCATACATATCTCGTCAGCGAGGGATGGATATTCCGTCCTGTGGTGCAATCTCGACCTACGTAATACGTTTGTTGTCTCTTTACAGTGGCCATACATATCTCGTCAGCGAGTGATGGATATTCCTTCTTGTGGTGCAATATAGAGCTACGTAATACGACTTAGTCTTTCTACAGTGGATATACATATCTCGTCAGCGAGTGATGGATATTCCGTCCTGTGGTGCGATCTAGAGCTACGTAATACGACTTAGTCTTTCTACAGTGGCCATACATATTTCGTCAGCGAGTGATGGATATTCCGTCCTGTGGTGCAATCTCGAGCCACGTAATATGAATTTGTCTCCCTCCAGTGGCCATACATATCTCGTGAGCGAGTGATGGATATACCGTCCTGTGGTGCAATCTAGAGTTACGTAATACGACTTTGTCTCTCTACAGTGGCCACCAATATCTCGTCAGAGAGTGATAAAGGGGATCACCTCAAAATTGCAGTGGCAATAATGGGGGCAGGTCGTCTAACAAATCATTGATGAACTAAACAATTGAATCAGTAATAAAAAGCTGAAAACAGACCTGTAACATAATTTATTCAATATTGAAATACACCGAAAAATGACAAGGAAACAGTAACTTAATTGAAATAGATCAAATTAATAAATCAATTAAGGAAGTAACTATCTAAAAATTAATTTAATGTATCTTACTTTTAACACATGTACATTTACAACATATGTAGAAACATTTGTCTGAACAGTCGGATGACAATACTTAACAGAAGCATTTTGGGGGACACATTATACAATGTACCATTTATTCACTTTTAATTACATGAAATTAAAACCGATCAGCAGCCTGTCAAACCGCCATCTAGTTATTGTCTTCGTGGAGACATTTTATTTATGGACGAGACCAGGTCTGCTCAACGGCCTGTTCCCACTTTTCTCCAGTGTTGGGATCCCGGTAGACTATATCTCTTCTTTCGCCTCACTTTCCTCTTTTTTGGCTTGCGATATCATTTCTCTGTCTCTTCTGTGATCTCAATTTGTATCATTTCAAGTTTCCTTTTCCCTTTCATCTTTCAAGTTAGCTTGGGCGTCCTCAATCGTTTAAGCCGTAGGACTGACCAAGTTCATCACTGGCTCGATTGACTCTCTCGATCTCTTACTCCATTTTGGATTTTCATCAACCAAGGAGGGTAAAGAGAGAGGAGGGATGTCTAGGCATTCAAGCTGCCGGCCAATCCTATTTACGCAATTGAATTAACTGATTAATATGTGATTGATAAAGCAAGCGAGTTGTGTATTCCAGTTCCACTCGAATACACGCGTCCCGCTGCCAGCAGAGCTGAACCCTCAGCACGGCGCTCGAACATGTTCATCAGCTCACCGTTCGCCTCCGTTGTTTATTTACCTGCAAGCGTGTAGATTATATTGTAGACATACTTCAATACTTCCGACGGGCTATTTCCACTTTTCGGTTAAAATGAATATTTCTCTGGCAGACGGATAAAAATCTAACTCCCATCCGTTTATGTCGCAATTTGAATTGTAAAGTCCGAAATTTGTGCAAAACCATGCTTAGATTTGCCCGTTTGCGGCTTCAATGTTTCTCTTCAATTGCCATGATGTTTTATGCTGCTGGAAAGCTCAGGATGTTATCTCTTTGCGTAACAAGGTCTCTAATTGGTTAAAAATAAAGAATTCCTGGGATATCCCTCCGAAAAAAGCGTACAATACGTCACTTTTTTAGTCGATGGAATTTTCAAGGCCAGTCATTGGATAATTTAATCAGTTGACACGCACCATCCAATCAAATGCATCTAATTCCATGTGCTCCCAACATGTCCCCAAATTAAGACTATGAACACGACCCGTGCATGTATAAATTATTGGATCTTGGATCTTTTACGCGGTTGCTTCACAAAAATACTTGCAAGAAACAAATTGGGACACAGAGTAAGGAAGGAGTGAAAATTGTGACGGAAAGCTAGGGAAATACGGAGATTCGTCACCGCACAGTAACACGTAGATCATGAGCTGTCTTGTTATCGCCCCGGGTGATCGTTACATGCCGACATAACACATTAATATTGGAGCAATGAAATAAAGGTGTAGAGAAAAAAATAGATGATTTTCAGAACAAGAATATTATTGGGCTTAGTTGCCTTTATTTTCACAGAGTACACAGTCAAATGGAGAGACAGAAAAAAGGATTTTTTTGACAGTGGAACGTTGTGTGTGTTTGCTGGCGGTTTGTAGGGTAAAGTATAACATTTCATTTTCACGTTTTGTCCCAGTTCCCACCCCAGAACCGGGTCTACTAATCAATTAATAATTTGATCCTGGATGTATCATGGATACTGAATTAAATTTGGAATGATTAAATAGTAACAGGCTGGATAGTAGGTACCAAAAAGTTCCTTGTATGTGAGCAATAAAATGCCACTTCCCTACATTTCCGGTCGAAGTGATCAACTATTAAAAAACACTGAGTAAAAATCCTCATTTCTTCAAAATGCGCCACACGGATTTCAAAATACAAGCGGCATATTAACTTGTAATAATCTTTGCTATCGAACATTGGTTATTGTTAAGAGGTACGTTGGGCGCTTAGTTTTATACTCTTACATTTCAAATGAACTTCTGAAAACAAATCTACAAAGCAAATATACTTTTCATGTTATAATTTTGCAACAGGAAAGCGCGGCTCACCGTATTTGGTATCAATTTGTTCCTAAATTTGTCAGCAATTTCAAATTTTCCACCACGCACAACTATCTTCCGTTGAATTCGAATTAAACCGCTCGCACTCGTGCAAATTTTTTACTTCTGGAAAGCATGTTCCCAGTGGTGTTGCCAAGTGTCGACCGCGGTGTTGGCCATGCAAGCACTTGTGTATTGCAAAGAGGATCGGCCGGGCGCTGATAGCGATCTCAGTAATTAACTCGACTCATCCAGTAAGGTCAGAGCGAAAACACCAATTAATTGGATTACGACACTTTATATTCCAGACAAAGTTGGCTGAAGCCCAGAGACTTCTCTCTCTCTCTATCATCCTTGCATCAACTGTGTAATAGCAAGTGGAAAAGCGAGCGAGCTTACCCTTGGCCATGTTAGAAAAAAAGGTGGCCTATTTGGACCAATCCTTTTTATTTTTGAAGATCCTAGACGTCATCTTGTATGTTCTATAGATTGAAGCCTGTACTTGTATTTTTTACAGTTAAGATTGCAATTTTTTTCTACCTATAATATTTTATATATGAAATACACATAAATGTTTCAATCTGCTACATTCTGGAATAGCATTTAGAGCCCCGCCATCTAGTTTATTTCAACCACTTCATCTGTCAGTCTTATTTGTAATCTGAGATCATTCGACTGAAGAGATTTTTTTTTCAAAGCCATTGGAATGGCTTCGTTTCAATCCATGTTGTCTTCATCTATCAGCTTTACCATAGTTCTCTTGATAGTGTCGTGGATTTTGTTTTTGTCCATGTCATACAGGACATTTAACCATTTAGCATGTTTGGTCTTCAAGGATTTGTTGAGCTGGGGAAGCAAGTCTTCTTTCGCCTGTTTTTGTAATTCTTCTTGTGTTCTTCCAACCTCAATATAGGATTTCATCTTTGCTTCATTTTATTTTCTATTTCATCAAGCATTTTTTAAAAGAGATTATCAAATAGTACAGAAAAACATGACCCATATTCATTAATTCCAAACCCAACAATGACAGCAAAGAGATTCCAGACTTGCCAAAACATCAACATTTCTTTTCCAATACCAATGTGAAGAAACAAATTTCTCTCCTGACTTGAGACAGGCAGTCACCCATAAAAGGCAACTGGTGGTTTTAAATCGATCCTCTCAGCCTTATAAATATTCATCATTAACTGCAGACACTAGTTCATTTCCAAAATGTATAGGCCTAACCACCCAGAACACAAATTTCATTACTTCTGCCAAAAATAAAAAGAGACCTGTTAGGCCTATCACCTTTTAGTTCTTCCGACTTGTCAGTCAGCTAAGTTTACAGCAAAAGAGTAAAGAAGGCCTACATCGTTTTTGTGATATTTATGAATCTGGAACATTACAAACACACTCTACCTTCACTATAACTATGAGTCGGAGAACAAAGCCCACAGCACAACATAGCCAATGAGGTAATTTTCAAATAGTACAGAAAAACATGACCCATATTCATTAATTCCAAACCCAACAATGACAGCAAAGAGATTCCAGACTTGCCAAAACATCAACATTTCTTTTCCAATAACAATGTGAAGAAACACTGAATTGTCTTCATCATCATCTTCCATCACATCATCATGCTCTTCGTGATCACTAAGACAATCTATCTTAGTCTCTTGAGTGTCTGACTCATCACTCAGACAATCTATCTTAGTCTCTTGAGTGTCTGACTCATCACTCAGACAATCTATCTTAGTCTCTTGAGTGTCTGACTCATCACTCAGACAATCTATCTTAGTCTCTTGAGTGTCTGACTCATCACTCAGACAATCTATCTTAGTCTCTTGAGTCTCTGATTCATCACTAAGACAATCTATCTTAGTCTCTTGAGTGTCTGACTCATCACTCAGACAATCTATCTTAGTCTCTTGAGTGTCTGACTCATCACTCAGACAATCTATCTTAGTCTCTTGAGTGTCTGACTCATCACTCAGACAATCTATCTTAGTCTCTTGAGTGTCTGACTCATCACTCAGACAATCTATCTAAGTCTCTTGAGTGTATGACTCATCACTCAGACAATCTATCTTAGTCTTTTGAGTGTCTGACTCATCACTCAGACAATTTATCTTAGTCTCTTGAGTGTCTGACTCATCACTCAGACAATCTATCTTAGTCTCTTGAGTGTCTGACTCATCACTCAGACAATCTATCTTAGTCTCTTGAGTCTCTGACTCATCACTCAGACAATCTATCTTAGTCTCTTGAGTCTCTGACTCATCACTCAGACAATCTATCTTAGTCTCTTGAGTGTCTGACTCATCATTCACACAATCTATCTTAGTCTCTTGAGTGTCTGACTCATCACTCAGACAATCTATCTTAGTCTCTTGAGTGTCTGACTCATCACTCAGACAATCTATCTTAGTCTCTTGAGTGTCTGACTCATCACTAAGACAATCTATCGTAGTCTCTTGAGTGTCTGACTCATCCTTAAGACAATCTATCGTAGTCTCTTGAGTGTCTGACTCATCACTAAGACAATCTATCTAAGTCTCTTGAGTGTATGACTCATCACTCAGACAATCTATCTTAGTCTTTTGAGTGTCTGACTCATCACTAAGACAATCTATCGTAGTCTCTTGAGTGTCTGACTCATCACTCAGACAATCTATCTTAGTCTCTTGAGTGTCTGACTCATCACTCAGACAATCTATCTTAGTCTGTTGAGTGTCTGACTCATCACTCAGACAATCTATCTTAGTCTCTTGATTGTCTGACTCATCACTCAGACAATCTATCGTAGTCTCTTGAGTGTCTGACTCATCACTAAGACAATCTATCGTAGTCTCTTGAGTGTCTGACTCATCACTCAGACAATCTATCGTAGTCTCTTGAGTGTCTGACTCATCACTCAGACAATCTATCTTAGTCTCTTGAGTGTCTGACTCATCACTCAGACAATCTAGCTTAGTCTCTTGAGTGTTTGACTCATCACTAAGACAATCTATCTTAGTCTCTTGAGTGTCTGACTCATCACTCAGACAATCTATCTTAGTCTCTTGAGTGTCTGACTCATCACTCAGACAATCTATCTTAGTCTCTTGAGTGTCTGACTCATCACTCAGACAATCTATCTTAGTCTGTTGAGTGTCTGACTCATCACTCAGACAATCTATCTTAGTCTGTTGAGTGTATGACTCATCACTCAGACAATCTATCTTAGTCTCTTGAGTGTCTGACTCATCACTCAGACAATCTATCTTAGTCTCTTGAGTGTCTGACTCATCACTTAAACAATCTATCGTAGTCTCTTGAGTGTCTGACTCATCACTCAGACAATCTATATTAGTCTCTTGAGTGTCTGACTCATCACTCAGACAATCTATCTTAGTCTCTTGAGTGTCTGACTCATCACTAAAACAATCTATCGTAGTCTCTTGAGTGTCTGACTCATCACTAAGACAATCTATCGTAGTCTCTTGAGTGTCTGATTCATCACTCAGACAATCTATTTCAGTCTGTTAAGTGTCTGACTCATCACTCAGACAATCTTTTTCAGTCTGTTAAGTGTCTGACTCATCACCATTGTCGATTTTCTTGTTTCCGTGCACCTCTGTACACCAATGACTTAAAGTGACATTGCAACTCGTGCACGTCGCCAAAGACAATACAACAATAATCACAGGGTGTCATATCTGAAACTTTCGTCGGACTGTCTGCTTCTTCGATGTGCGTCACCCGGAGGTCCAAAATGAGACTTGTATGTTGCTTCTGTTTGATGTTTTTGTGATGGATCAAAGCATATACCCTCACTTGTTGCTGTTTTGCTTGGACTGGTGATCAACTGTGTTGCAGTCGACCTTATACCCGAATTTGCAGGGGGTTCCCTACCTTCTTGACTGCATGTAAGATATGAGAAATAATTTGTTTGACCACATCTTGTGACCCCAGCCTGTCTTTCTTTTTGCTTTCAGGTAAAATGTCTATCCTTAGTCTCGCATGCTCGGGAGTGTCCGGCTTAAGATCCACCAATCATTTCTGCCAAATGGTTTTGCTGTGGCTCTCTTTTATTCTTCCATCTTGTAATTTGGTTTGTGTGGAAACATGCACTGACTCATGGTTTTCACTTGTTATTGATCAGCTGGCATGTTGAAACATACAAAACAATGACAGTTTCTTCGTATGGTCACTATATGTTGCTTATCAAAGGTTTTCATCAGAACAGTAACAGTTTTGGAGATATCCAGAATAAAAATTTCAATGTCTCTAATTTGCATAATCTTCAACATATTTTCTCCTCTTTATTAAATGCACAAAATCGTGAATCTACCCATAATCATGCCAAGATTGACGTTTCTGCGTGTAAGAGTATTCGAAAAGGTTTCGAACAAAATTTGGTAGTAGGGGAAGAAAGAAAGAAAGAGAGAGAGAGAAAGAAAGAAAGGAAGAAAGAAAGACAGAAAGAAAGAAAGAAAGAAAGAAAGAAAGAAAGAAAGAAAGAAAGAAAGAAAAAAAGAAAGAAAGAAAGAAAGAAAGAAAGAAAGAAAGAAAGAAACTGTTTGTTGGCACAAAAACGTAATTACGGATGGTAAACAAAATTTGTCACCAGTAGATGGGTAATGTATGTCTCTTTATTACTTCTTTTGGAGCAGGATTACCTATTTTATCTCGGTCTGGGGCCGTGTTTTCGTCAAATTGTTGACAATGACAGCTTCGACGAAAAAATGCCAGGTAGGATTGAAAAATCTGACGGTCGGATTGTAAAACAAGATGATGCTTACCAGGGCACTTTCGCGACACTTGTAATGATTTTGATTCGCATTACGGCTCACATATCTTTCAGTAAAATTCTTTTTTCCAAAAACATGTAAACTTTGTGTATAAATCTCTCTCTCTCCCTCTCTCTCTCTCTCTCTCTCTCTCTCTCCCTCTCTCTCTCTCTCTCTCTCTCTCTCTCTCTCTCTCTCTCTCCTCTCTCTCTCTCTCTCTATCTCTCTCTCACTCTCTCTCCCTCTCTCTCCCTCTCTCTCTCCCTCTCCCACTCTCTCTTTCCCTCTCTCTCCCTCTCTCTCTCCCTCTCTCCCCTTCTCTCTCTCCCCTCTCTCCCCCTCTCTGTCTCTCTCCCTCTCTCTCCCTCTCTCTCTCCCTCTCTCTCCCTCTCTCTCTCCCTCTCCCCCTCTCTCTTTCCCTCTCTCTCCCTCTCTCTCTCTCCCTCTCTCCCCTTCTCTCTCTCTCCCCTCTCTCCCCCTCTCTGTCTCTCTCCCTCTCTCTCTCCTTCTCTCTCCCTCTCTCTCTCCTTCCCTCTCTCTCTCCCTCTCTCTCTTTCTGTCTCTCTCTCTGTCTCTCTTTCTCCCTCTCTCTCCCCCCTCTCTCTCCATCTCTCTCTCTCCCTCTCTCCCCCCTCTCTCTCTGTCTCTCTCTCTCTCTGTCTCTCTCCCTTTCTCTCTCTCTCTCTCTCTCTCTCTCTCTCTACCTCTTTCTCTCTCCCTCTCTCTCTCTCTCTCTCTCTCTGTCGCGTTCTTTTACAGAGTGAAGGGACCACATATGGCGTGGGATATTTAGGTGGGTGTTTGTTTGTTTATTAGTTTCTTCATTTGCCTACGTTCCATGACCAGCAAACTTTCTTGCTTTTTCTTCCCTTCCAAAAATGAGGTTTGCCTGTTTATTAGTAACAGATGTTTTGGAAGCTTTTCATACAGTCTAAATATAGATTGTGACTCCAACAGCAGCTTTGCACAAAACTTCCAAGTCAGAACATGACGCTATAATGCTACACTTTGTTGTTCAGTAAGAGACGCCTTGAAAGCCCCTTTTATTCAGTCTATGTGACGTCACACGCTGTAAATTTAGATCGTGACTCCAACAGGGTGCCCGACAAAACTGCTGACTTGAGCACCTAGCACTCTAATCGTGTAACTATAGATGACTCTGCTACGTGATGAAGACCTGGTCCGTGACCGGGAACCAACTTTCACGAATCTACCTCTTCAAGACACGTTGAAGGCTTGATGCGCCGTGAAAGCTAGCTGGCTTTTACATCATCTCCCAATCTATGATCCAGACCTCGTTCTTCTGTCTTGAGCGCGAGATACTTTTCACGCGTAAAAGATACATCGCTTTCTCAGCATGCGCACTTGAGAGCTTAGATTACCTGGCCCTCACTGCCGTTTTTTGAACCCTGCTAAGCGTTTAATGATCGTCCTGCATCCAGGCATGCAATTTCTAATTTTTGTTGGGGTACCAGTATTAAATGCATATGCTGTCTTGCGGCTCTGGTTCCGCGAGGTACATTTGGAAGCGAGCTGAGTGCTTCAGCGCGGGGCAAGTTTCACGCGTGAAGACCTCGCCGACGAGGAAGCTTTTAAACCGCTTGCGTGGTCGATATAATGTTGCACCTCCCAGCCGCTGTCCCTGCTACTCCTATAATATATAGATGACATAGTAGTGATATTTAATTTCTGATTTACGTTGATCGAAAAGACACTCATCAAAGTAATAGCTAACCTTAGACCAAAGCAGGGTAAGGGGTGGACAGTGTGTCTTAAGTGCTCCTAACATGATGCGCTGGAGGTTTGAGCGCTCCTCCAGCTTGTATGGTAAATCAGTCACGGCAACTTTTTATTTTCCCAATCAAACTGAAAATCGTTCATTATCCCAGTTTTTAAGACGGATGATATGCATGATATCAATAATTATAGGCCCATATTTCTTCTGTCTGCAATATCCAAAGTGTTTGAAAAGGTAGTGATTTTGCGAATAAATTAATATTTCATTGACCTTAATTTTGTTCTACAACCACCAAATTGGTTTCCAAAACATCATTTATCCGAGACTGGTCTTTTAGAATTAGTTGATTGAATATACACGAATTTTCACCAGGAGAAATGACTCCTTGCCTTATTCCTAGATGTGCGAGTAAGCGTTTGACACAATCCATCGTAAATTATATATGTTGCCAAAAACATATTACGAATGATCCCCCCATCCCCGTGCATTTAAATTATGGCATTACAATTTGGAAATGCCATGATTTTAGGATATTAGAACTATTCCAGAAAACAAAAAAAAAACAAAAACAAAAACAAAAAAACAAAAAAACAAAAAACAAAAAAACAAAACAAAACAAAAACAAAACAAAAAAAAAAAAAAAGACAAAAAACAAAAACACACACACACAAATAAATAGAGGGAAACAGTAACTGATTTGCAGAAAGCTCACCTTCTTTTATAGAGCTACAATTATTGAAAATAAAAGATTTGTCCAACTTATCATGTTATTGATTTTGATACAGATACAAACACAACGCAATACCAGCTTACCTTAACGATTGCTTCCACAAAATTTAATGTAATGCCGTAGACTTAAGGCTACTGGAGAACACTACAGACTCCGTGCAGACATAATGGCTCCAGAGTACATGTCCTAGATTTTAGCGCGAAAGCTTCCATAAATTTCACAAACACGAAAACATGCGATCCTCTAAGCGCCATAAAATACTAGACCTAGAGAATGAAGAATATTTACCATCAACTATAGTACACAAGATAGATTCAAAATCGTTGAAGGATTTACCCAATATGCGATGGAATATATAATTATCAACTATGATCCACGGTGTGCCATGGCAAACTTTTACAGTTGTAATGTTGCAAATTAACTTATATTTGATTTTGTTGTGTTAACACTATTAACTCTTTTTACTTCTTGCATCCTGTTACCAAGAAATCCTAAGACATCACAAATGACAATTTGAACTTATTCTGTAGTAGGATGGCCCACATAGGAGCGGCTCTCGGTAGCCATAATGTAGGTCTCCCGGGAGTAATATAATACTTGTGCTGCTCAACATTCTATGATTTATGATTTCACACACACACGCACACACACACACACACACACACACACACACACACACACACACACACACACACACTTATATATATATGTATATATATTAGGCAATATATACATGTTTAGATCGAGTAAGGTTCATGACCAACTGACCTGATGACATTTCCCAAATTTATGTATGGCCGACGGTTTTCTGTTGTGTTTTGAATGTATACGCATGTCACTGGTCACAATGCTGCTAATCAGAGGAACACGCGCATCATAAATACATTTGGGTCCTCTTACATGATACCCATGGCTTCATATAGTTCCCTCCCACCATGGGAGCATTGTGCCTGAATCAAGAGACGTGTCTGATTCTTGGCAAGAGCTGGGATAACAGCAGCTTGGTGCCGCCCCTTCTCACTTGGCGGCAAATAAACCTCTCTACAAGAAACCGCCAGTATCTCCTCACGTTCCACGGCTCTGTATTCTGGTTTCTGTCGTTTGTCTAAACAGAAAGCAAGCAAGTGCTTATTTCGTCCCCACTTGAGAGATACTTCCCCCCATGGCTGAACCATGTGTCTCTGTCTGCCATTGCTGAACCATGTGTCTCTGTCTGCCGCGTCATTCAGTCGTCTGCAATGATTTCCTTATTATCATCTGAAACAATATCTATATCTTGGCTATCTGCAGATGTATTAAATGCATCTTTAAATCAAATGTTGCTACATCATTGATTTTTTTGTTTGTTTTTAATTTCTACGAGCCTGTTCCACATCTGTTTGTCACCAATAATGCAACAGGAATATCCTGAAATTGTTTAAGTTACCTGCTAATTTGTTTTTAAATGCCTTAGAAAGATTGTTTGTTATTGCAGGAAATCCCCGGCCCTCTGTTGCCAAACACCATACAGTAGGACCACGCGGACACTTTGTGCTTTCTTAATCCCCGGCCCTCTGTTGCCAAACACCATACAGTAGGACCACGCGGACACTCTGTGCTTTCTTAATCCCCGGCCCTCTGTCGCCAGACATCATACAGTAGGACCACATGGACACTTTGTGCTTTCTTAATCCCCGGCCCTCTGTCGCCAAACACCATACAGTAGGACCACACGGATACTTTGTGCTTTCTTAATCCCGGGCCCTCTGTTGCCAAACACCATACAGTAGGACCACGCGGACACTTTGTGCTTTCTTAATCCCCGGCCCTCTATTGCCAAACACCATACAGTAGGACCACATGGATACTTTGTGTTTCTTAATCCCCGGCCCTCTGTTGCCAAACACCATACAGTAGGACCACACGGACACTTTGTGCTTTCTTAATCCCCGGCCCTCTGTCGCCAGACACCATACAGTAGGACCACACGGATACTTTGTGCTTTCTTAATCCCCGGCCCTCTGTCGTAGGACACCATAGAGTAGGACCACATGGACACTTTGTGCTTTCTTAATCCCCGGCCTTCTGTTGCCAAACACCATACAGTAGGACCACATGGATACTTTGTGTTTCTTAATCCCCGGCCCTCTGTTGCCAAACACCATACAGTAGGACCACACGGACACTTTGTGCTTTCTTAATCCCCGGCCCTCTGTCGCCAGACACCATACAGTAGGACCACACGGACACTTTGTGCTTTCTTAATCCCCGGCCCTCTGTCGTAGGACACCATAGAGTAGGACCACATGGACACTTTGTGCTTTCTTAATCCCCGGCCTTCTGTCGCCAAACACCATACAGTAGGACCACGTGGACACTTTGTGCTTTCTTTATCCCCGGCCTTATGTCGCCAAACACCATACAGTAGGACCACATGGACACTTTGTGCTTTCTTAATCCCCGGCCTTCTGTCGCCAAACACCATACAGTAGGACCACGCGGACACTTTGTGCTTTCTTAATCCCCGGCCCTCTGTCGTAGGACACCATAGAATAGGACCACATGGACACTTTGTGCTTTCTTAATCCCCGGCCCTCTGTCGTAGGACACCATGCAGTAGGACCACATGGACACTTTGTGCTTTCTTAATCCCCGGCCCTCTGTCGCCAAACACCATACAGTAGGACCACACGGACACTTTGTGCTTTGTTTGATGTCAATAATAATTGTTGTGGAAAAAGCGCATTGGCAAACAAGATGTGATCAGTTTTCAAGACATTCTAGTTCCCTTTTGTGTCACGCGCATTGTTCATTCTTCTTGTTGACATGGCTGACCGTTTGTAAGTTCTTCCAGGAGATTTGTTCATGATAATTTGTGCCTCGGCGGTAAAGACTCACGTCTATCCTTCTTGGAAGCAGTGTGCTATTGTGCTTGATTACATTCGAAACATTTAACATAATGGTTCGAGACGACATTACCCATATCCATCATTTTCAACCAACGATGATAGCAAAGAGATTCCCTCCTGACTTAAGATAAACAGTCACATGAAAAAAAAGACAACTGGTAGTTTTCAACCGGTCGTCTCAATCTTTGAGATATTCTTCATTAACTAGACTTTAATTTCGCCAGAACAAATAAGCCTAACCCTTTAAAACTCTATTTTTTCACTTGTGCCACAGATGAAAGGAGCATGGTAGGCCTGTCATCTCTTGGTTCTCCTGACTTGTCATTCAGCTGAGTTGACATCAAGAGAGTAGGCCAACATCCTTTTTGTGATATCGCTTGTAGTGTCAATTACGTCCAAAGTCGATCTACCAAAGTAAAACTAGTCTGAATTAACATTAAGATCTCAGATTCGTATTCCACGTAAAAGGACCTTTCTTTCAAGTACTAGCATGCGTATACTTTCAGCTAAAATGGCCCGGGTCAACAGCTTTCCTCGGCGCTCATTGGGCGCATTGCACCCAATGAGCGCCGAGGAAAGCTGTTGACCCGGGCCATTTTTTGGCACTGATGGAAATCTTGATGAATCTGGAACATAGAAACCCACTCTATCCTCTCATTTCTGCTGGATGGACATCTGAGTCGTAGACATAATTGTTGAGATGCGCTCTTTATAGTATAGTAGAGACCACAGCTGTTAAGCTACATCATGTGTATTATAGTAGAGACCAGAGCTATTGAGATACATCATGTGTATAGTATAGTACGGACCAGAGCTGTTGAGATCCAGCATGTGTAGTATAGTAAGACCTGAGGTGCAACATGTGTAGTAAACTAGAGACTAGATCTGTTGTATTATAGTAAAGGTCAGAGCTGTTGAGATACATCACGTGTAGTACAGTAAGACCAGATCTGTTGAAATACATCATGTGTAGTATATTAGGGAGCAGAGCTGTTGAAGTACATCATGTGTAGCAAAGGAGAGACCAGCCCAGCCATGGGCCGTACATTTAGTACGGTATGCCTATTTAACAACCATGGGCCTTACATTTAGTACGACACGCCTATTTAACAACCATGGGCCTTACATTTAGTATGATATGCCTATTTAACAACCATGGGCCTTACATTTAGTACGACACGCCTATTTAACAACCATGGGCCTTACATTTAGTATGATATGCCTATTTAACAACCATGGGCCTTACATTTAGTATGATATGCCTATTTAACAACCATGGGCCTTACATTTAGTACGACACGCCTATATCTAACAACCATGGACCTTACATTAGTATGATATGCCTATTTAACAACCATGGGCCTTACATTTAGTACGACACGCCTATTTAACAACCATGGGCCTTACATTAGTATGGCATGCCTATATAACAACCATGGGCCTTACATTTAGTACGACACGCTTATATCTAACAACCATGGGCCTTACATTTAGTATGGTATGCCTATTAAACAACCATGGGCCTTACATTTAGTACGACACGCCTATATCTAACAACCATGGACCTTACATTAGTATGGTATGCCTATTTAACAACCATGGGCCTTACATTTAGTACGACACGCCTATATCTAACAACCATGGACCTTACATTAGTATGGTATGCCTATTAAACAACCATGGGCATTACATTTAGTACGACACGCCTATATCTAACAACCATGGGCCTTACATTTAGTATGGTATGCCTATTAAACAACCATTGGCACTACATTTAGTACGACACGCCTATATCTAACAACCATGGGCCTTACATTAGTATGGTATGCCTATTTAACAACCATGGGCCTTACATTAGTATGGTATGCCTATTTAACAACCATGGGCATTACATTTAGTACGACACGCCTATATTCAACAACCATGGGCCTTACATTTAGTACGACACGCCTATGTCTAACAACCATGGGCCTTACATTTAGTAGCTATACCCATGTACCAACCATGGGCCTTATATTTAGTACGGCATGCCTATCTTTTTGGCAACCATGTGGCTTACACTTTGTACGGTATGCCCATTAAATAACCATGGGCCGTGCATTTAGTACGGTATGCCTGTTTAATAGCCATGGGCCGTACATTTAGTACGGTATGCCTATGTGACAACCAAGGGCCTTACATTTAATACGGCATGCCTATCGATTTGACAACCATGGGCCTTACATTTTGTACGGTATGCCCATTTAACAACCGAGGGCTGTACATTTAATACGGTATGGCCATTTAACAGCCTTGGGCCGTACATTTAGTACGATATGCCTATTTAACAACCGTGGGCCTTACATTTAGAACGTTATGCCCATTTAACAACCGTGGGCCTTACGTTTAGCACGGTATGCCCATTAAACAACCATGGGCCATACATTAAGTACGATATGCCCATTTAACAACCATGAGCCATACATTAAGTACGATATGCCCATTTAACAACCATGAGCCATACATTAAGTACGGCATGCCCATTTAACAACCATGAGCCATACATTAAGTACGGTATGCCCATTTAACAATCGTGGGCCTTACATTTAGTGCAGTACGCCGATTTAACAACCCTGGATGTCACATTTAGTACTCTATGCCTGTTTAACAGCCACGGGCCTTACATTAACAAAAATACACAGAAATATAACAGTTATAGAAATAGACTAAAACACGTAATGCGTGTAGCGGACAAAAAGTACTATGGCGACATTATTGTACAAAATAAATCAAACCTTACTAAAGTCTGGAATCTGATTAAAATTGTAATAGGTAAACAGAAAAGAAGTAAGGCGGTTAATAGGTTTAAACGTGGAAATGATTATCTAACGCGTCCAAAAGACAGTGCCAATAATTTTAGTTCATATTTTTTAACGTTGGATCTTCACTAGCTCACAATATTCCCACTACTGATGTAAATCCGCTATCTTACCTGCACGGTAATTACCCAAATCCTTTCTATTTTACACCAGTAGTCAAACAAGATGTTGCTCTTATAATTAGGTCTTTGAGAGATTTATTCCTTGATCTGACGAAATCCACCCGAAAGTGCTTAAATATGTCTCAGACCTGATAATTTCCCGACTTACAAATATAATAAACATGTCTCTTCACAAAGGTAATTTCCGCAAAATTTTAAAATGGCGAGAGTAACACCAATATACAAAAAAGGTAATGCAGAGCTTTTCAGTAACTATAGGGCTATATCTGTTCTTAGTGCCCTGTCGAAAATTTTTGAACGAGTTGTTTATAAACAACTTGTTAATTACTTGGAGAGACTGAATATCCTTTATGATTATCAATTAGGTATTCGGACAAATTTTAACACCGAATATCCTTTGAGTTGTTAAGCGTGTAAAGTATCGGAGGCTTCAGAGAGAAGGGAACGCACTGTCAGTGTTTTCCTTGATCTCTGCAAAGCTTTCGAACCAGTCAATGAATACCTGTGAGATAAATTAACTTTCTATGGAATTCGAGTAATTCCACTGCAATGGTTTCGAAGTTACCTGACTGACAGAACGCAATATGTCAATGATCTAAAAACAAATTCTAAAATTTCAACTGTTACATGTGGTGTGCCCTAAAGGTCTATTCTCGGACCATTGTTATTTCTAATTTGTATTAATGATTTAGGTTATTTATCAGATGAAATGTTCTGTATGTTATTTGATGATGACACAAGTATTCTTTTATCTGAGAAAGACATGGATACACTTCAGCAAAAAACAACAAATGTGCTAAATATAATTATGAAATGGTTTCAAAATAATACATTATCAGTAAACACAGCAAAGACTCACCATATGATGTACCATTCTCTAAATTGGAGGACTAATTCGGATAATCTTTCTTTGGAAATTAATGGTACTGAATTACAAAGAGTGGATACATTTAAATTCCTGGGCATTTGGTTTGAACAACATTTGAGTTGGAAACAACACATTCTCTACATTTTTAAGAAATTAAGCAAAATAACTGGAATATTAAAAAAGGTCAGATCCAGCTTTGGCACAAATATCCTTATTCGGTTATATTACGCTTTGGTGTATCCTTATTTTACTTATTGTTATACCACATGCGCAATCACATATTTGACTTCTTTAGACGTAATGATTAAGTTGCAGAAAAAAATAATAAGAATATTAACTTTTTCTGGTTTTAATGCACATGCAAACGTTGTATTCACTAAATTCAAAATTCTCTCCCTAGTTTCTATCTTACTGGGTTACTTATGTGCAAAGTAAAGCATTATTTGGTTCCAAAAGTGATCAGAAGTCTTTTTACAGACATCATCAATGTTCATAGTTATAATATCAGACAACGGAATGATTTCTATACTCATAAATACCGCGCCATTCTTGGCATATTTTTGCCAACGTATCACGGACCTTTGATTTGGAATGACATACCAACTTATATTCAAAAAGCATCCTCGATATCTACGTTTAAAAAATATGTGAAAATATATCTCTTTGATGATATGCAATAACGCCTTTTGTTAAATCATGGGAAAGCTTCATTTTCTTATTGGGCTTATAAATGTACGCTACATTGTATATATTGTTTCTTCATTAATGTGACCCAAATTACTAATGTGCTCTGATATGTTAGTCACGAGCAATGTATACAATACAGAGGAACGGTCACACGCAATGTATAACGTACAGCTGAGGAATTCAAAACACGCAATGTATTTTGCACAGAGGAACGGTCACATGCAATGTATAATATACTGAGGGATAGTCATGCAATGTGTAATGTATAGAGGAACGGTCACAGGCAATGTATAATGTACAAAGGAACGGTCACAGGCAATTGATAATGTATAGAGGAACGGTCACAGGCAATGTATAATGTACAAAGGAACGGTCACAGGCAATGTATAATGTACAAAGGAACGGTCACAGGCAATTGATAATGTATAGAGGAACGGTCACAGGCAATTGATAATGTATAGAAGAACTGTCACACGCAATGTATAATCTACAGAGGAATGGTCACACGCATTGTATGATGTACAGAGGAATGGTCACACGCATTGTATGATGTACAGAGGAATGGTCACACGCATTGTATGATGTACAGAGGAATGGTCACACGCATTGTATGATGTACAGAGGAATGGTCACACGCAATGTATGATGTACAGAGGAATGGTCACACGCATTGTATGATGTACAGAGGAATGGTCACACGCAATGTATGATGTACAGAGGAACGGTCACACGCAATGTATGATGTACAGAGGAATGGTCACATGCATTGTATGATGTACAGAGGAATGGTCACACGCATTGTATGATGTACAGAGGAATGGTCACACGCAATGTATGATGTACAGAGGAATGGTCACATGCATTGTATGATGTACAGAGGAATGGTCACACGCATTGTATGATGTACAGAGGAATGGTCACATGCATTGTATGATGTACAGAGGAACGGTCACATGCATTGTATGATGTACAGAGGAACGGTCACATGCAATATACATATTATATATAGAGTAGGAGCAATCGCACACATTGTATGGTATACTGAGAAATAGTTACACATAGCATATACAATATGGATGAATAGTTACACATATTATACAATACAGAGGAAAACTTATAATGTATAGAAGAACAGTGACACATGGTATTAGGTTTAGGGGAACATTAGCACATAATTTATAATATATGGAGACACAGTCACAGCCGGGGTATAATTTAGAAGCAATAATCGCACACATTATGTAAAGTATTTAGGAATGGTCAAACACAATGTATACCGTACAGACGAACAATCTCACATAATATTTAATACACAGAGGAGCATTCACGCAAAATGTGTGATGTATGGAGAAAGAATTGAACACAATACATCAGGCCTTGAGGATCAGTCCCACACACTAACAGAGCAACAGTGACGCTCTGTATGAACCAACAGTCAAACTGAGTATCTGACGTATACAGGATGAATTGAACACAATGCATAATTTATTGAAAAAAAGCAACTAATGCTTAATATATAGAAAAAACATTCACATATAATGTATAATGTAAAGACGAATAGTAGCATACAGTGTGTAATGTATACAGAAACAGTCACTTTTAATGCTTAAGTTATAGAGAAAGAGTCGCACACAGTATATAATGTAAGGAGAAATATTCACACACAAGACGAATAGTAGCATACAGTGTGTAATGTATACAGAAACAGTCACTTTTAATGCTTAAGTTATAGAGAAAGAGTCGCACACAGTATATAATGTAAGGAGAAATATTCACACACAGTGTGTAGAGTACAAAGAAACAGGCACACACAATTATGTATAATGTATAGAGAACAGTCACTCAAAGTCCATAACGCATAGAGGAACAGTCATAGACAATGTAGAATGTGTAGAATAACAGTCGTATTTAACGGTTCATAAATACTAGAACAGGCACCCAATGTTTTGTGTTAACAAGAATGGCCACACAATGTTTTATGTAAACAGGAACGTCACACAGTGTTTTATTTTCACAGGAAGAATAACTCCATGTTTTATGTTAACAAGAATCTGTCACAGAATGTTTTATGTTAAAAGGAACCGTCAAAGAATGTTTTATTTTAGCAGAAAGAGTCACACTATGATTTATCCCCTAAAAGCCATATCTTATGCAAAATGTATCTAAGTGGCACACAAAAAGAATGAAAAGTCCAAAAATCATTGCCGCGTCACATGTTAAATGATTTGACAGAGATTAACCTAAGATACATCCCTGCCACGTTTGAACAGGATTTGACCAAAGATTATGGAATTTAAAACAGTAATATAGAACAGGCGACTGGCGACACGCAGGCCCAGCTAACTGACGAAAAAAAAAAAAAAAAAAAAAAGAAAAAAAAAACCCTAAGCAAATGAAACTTCAAAAAAGAATAAGAAAAAAATCATAGTTCGCATGACATATCAATGTCTATCATGGATTGCGACAATGCTTCAATGTGTAACTGCCACGTTCCAAATGCTAACGACAAATGAAGGACGCGGGAAGCGCTGTAACATCCGGGTATCTCTGGCACATACTTAAACGTATGAACAGTTGTAAGATTTTACTGTGGAAAAGAAAAGCCGGGTTATGTCAAATACCCAACTTTGACGTATGGTTCATTTCAACCAATCAGAATAGACGAAATAGCAAACACTGCTTAAATCATGAAATAAAGTAAACTGTGACTAGGACCTGGATCCCTTTGAAAACTGCTTTCAGAAAATACCTAGTTCCAGCAAGGACTCTCACGGAAACACGCTACCCGTAATCTAATTGCTTCAAATAATGTTTTGTATCCTAATGGTCTTCATAAGGGCGCTGACAATGCCTTGCGCATGTTTTAGGCGTAACTTCTAGAATATTAAATGATTTTCCACATGCAAGAATAAAGATGCGTGATATGCCTACAAACTAAGTTATCTTCAGCTAGCCACAGGTCCAGCTACATCGAGCGGCGCAGGCCTTGGATACATCAATGCCACATGTAAACCCCATGACCCATGGGACATGCTTGAACACAACGTACAAGTAGACACAGGAAAAACTATATATTTTTAAAGATTTTTTTTCACTAATAGCCCCCCCCCCTCCAAACCTACACATGTATGTTTTGTGACCACGGAACGGCCACGTCTCGAACCAGCAACCTCGGCAGTAATCACATAGCCGAAAATGGGAAACGCACGTACCAACTGTACCAAATCCCCAAATGTGTTTATCGATATTTAAAAGCTGAAATTTATAGGCAAATGTGACCTGAGAGTAAGATACATGTAAACAGGCATGAGGCCACCATTACCATTACAAATGCTTGTTGGAAGTAACTTTACTCAAAACTCTACCCTGTCTGAAAGATGGATGCAGTGCTCTGCACACTCTCTGTTGGTATTTGTTATGGATATGGGTATGGCTGTTGGTTTTGATTTGCAGAGGTCATTGTATTCATTGAGTGTGTGTTAGGTCACTGAGCTGGCCTGCTATGTCATTGTGCTTTGCCATGATGAACAATGGAGTGGTTTGAAATGATGACCTACATACATGCATAGTAGTAGACAAAGGTAATTTTGATGTTCTAGACAATCACAGAGATGCCCTCAAATGCCTTTCCCTCAAATGCCCTCTGGGAAAATTCTCAAGCCTTTTTTATTTGCATGTAAAATTGATAAAAATCTAGTCTTCTCCCCTGTATTTTTCTTTTTTGACCCCATGAAAAAATTCCCGACTGAAACACTGACACGTCAACGGGACGTAATTGTTAAATTCCGTCTCGTCGCATGAATAAACCAACTCTTTGTAGAAGAATACACTTATTCATGTAAGTGCCACTTAATGCTAAAATGAAAGGACTGTACGAAATTTGATAACTTAGACACTTTAAATTTTACAAGGAGCATTATGTGCTTTGAGAAATGAAAACGCGACGGGACGGGGCTTTTGCCTTGACGATGATTACAAAATGGAAAATACGGGAGGAATATTTTCTGTAGTGTAAGTTTTACACACAGCTACACTACTTTAGGTCAGTTTATGTTGTTACTTTGAGATTTGCTAGAAGAAAAATACTTTTAAGCCAGCCAATAAAAGATTTCCGTCCCGTCGCGCTTAAAAATCATTTCTAGTCAATATCTTCAGCTCTGTATAAAAAGAAAAGTATTGCTAATTGGTGATTTTTTTCTCTCACGTCCCTTCTGGGGCTCCGTACAAGAGGAGCAACAATGTTTGCAAATTTAAATATAGATGAAAATTTAAAAACCAAAAGGGATGCAATAAGGAAAGACCTATAGGAAAAAGCCAAAGCAGAAGCCATAGCAAACGATCTATCGGGAATAGCCAAAGCAGAAGTTATAGCCAAAGACTTGTTGGGAAAAACAGAAGCAGAAGCAATAACAGAAAACCAAATGGAAAACCCAAAGCAGAAGTAACAGCAAAGACCCATCAGATACAACTAAGGCAGAAGCAATGGCGAAAGTTATATCGGAAAAGTACAAAGCAGAAGCAATAGCAAAAGACCTATCGAAAAAAAAAACCACAGAAGCAATAATGCAAGACCTAATGGGACCGCAAAGCAGAGACTACAGCAAAAGACCAATCGGGAAAGCAGAAGCAATAGCGAAGGAGATATCGGAAAAATACAAAGCGGAAACAATAGTGAAAAACTTATCGGTAAAAACGAAAGCAGAAGCAATTACGAAACACATATATCGAGAAAAAGAACAAAGCAGAAGCAATAGGGAACATTAGAAACGCCATTTGGCGGCGTATGGCACACTTTGGTGGCGGTGGGTGGTAGATAGCTGCGACGGGCAGTGGCTGGCGAGTATCAGCGGTGGTTTGCGCCCGTGGGCGGCCATCGACGCCCACTGCGGCAGAACACTGCCAATGCTTACAGCCTTCTCAGTGATCTTCTTCCTCACCGCCAAACACCGCCCACTGTGGCCCACCACCACCTATGGCCGTCCACTGCCCCTGAGAAACCCAAATGCAGCCCCAGAGGCTATCTATTTGTTTGGTATGGAAGCTAAGTGAACAAGTGCCAAAACTGGTAAATAAAGGAGGAGGAACATAAAAGTTAATATAATATATAACATGTGGGCATAAATATCGGTCTTTATGTACTTGCGTGCTCATACATATACCAGCCGACATGTACATTGGAAATTTACACGTATAGGCACACACACACACACACGCACTCACGAACGCACGCACGCACGCACACACACACACACACACACACACACACACACACACACACACACATATATATATATATATATATATATATATATATATATATATATATATATATATATATATATATATATATATATATATATACATATATATATATATATAAAACCATGCAAGGCATAAATCCATCCACAACATATAATATTGATTATGCGAATAATGTGCATTTATACGTATATACTACATCCAGTGCTAATAGTAGTACCCTGTATGTACTTATTGAAAGATTCTTGGGGACAAGTAGGTTTGTACAGGGATTCTACAAGCAAATAACCCTGACTTAGCACTTGAATGGCAATTTTTGTACAAAAGTTATTGTTAAGCACCCGGGTAAAGAAATAACCGGGGATATGACAGACCATTATCGGATTAAATTGGACGTGTTGCATTTATTAGCGGGTGTATTACTATTACAATGAATATAGTAGGTATTGAGCATCTCAATTATCAAAACTAGTGGGTGATCACCCCATGCTCAGCTGACCTATGGAGTTACCTGCATGGCTATGCTGAGTTGACCAAGGTGCTTTGGTGAGCTGAGATCATCTGGGATGAGTTGAACCGAGCAGTAATAAACAGTTATAAGGTCAGGGAAGCCATAGGAAGGTAGGCATTTATCGATCTGTACCCAAGATGAAAAATTTGTCAAAAAATCAGAAGCCCATAGCAACACTAAGTAATTAACAAGTTTTTTTTTTTTACATCTTAACATTGAACATTTCTATCAAGTTTCACCTCAAGCTAATAAGCAGATCTGGAGAAGAGGTCGAAATTATAGCGTTACTACTCAAAAAATTACAAGAAAAGGAAAATAAATTGCTAGTGAGCAGTAGCTGTGTTTTGGGCCTCTGGGCTAATAGCCAGGTGTGTGGATCTGTGTTGTGAAATACTGGTTTAATAGCTACTGCCGCTGTGATAAAAGGACGGTACTTGATTACTGCAATGATAGTTCTATAAAGAGAGTCAATTTGCTAATTTCCAGCTCATGATTAATATCTGATAACTTTTCCTCACAATAGTTATGGTATGCTTAACTCATTCCACCCTGATAGAAGACTGAGTCAACAGCTTTTCTTGGCGTGCTCTGGGTGCACCGCACCCAGAGGCCGCCAAGGAAAGCTGTTGACCATGGGCATATAATTTGGAGTGATCTTTCATACAGGTTTCATCCAAAATTTTGAAAATAATCCCTAAATTAGTAAAATACAATTAGCAGACGACATTTAGATATTAGTGGGAAAAAGCGTCATTAGGGTGGAATGAGTTAAACAGTGGACAGGCAGCACATGTATATAGGAGATCGGCACTTTATTCTGTCTCAAAAACTCTCCCTGATATGGGGATTCATTGAGACACATCTAAATCATGCACTTTATTCTGTGGTATGACTTGCATTGGAACAAAAAATAAATAGAATAATTGGGGTGCACTGGCACGAAACTATGACTGAAGACCATTAAAACTTGAAAAAATGTCAAAATTAAAAAGTGCCTTATCAAAATTGTTGGGCCTCTAGTTGTTTACCAGGTAGTCTGGTTGTTTACCAGGTAGTCTAGTTGTTTACCAGGTAGTCATGTTGTTTACCAGGTAGCCATGTAGTACCTCATTTTGTCTATATTTTTTGTAATTTTTTTAGTAGTGACGCTATAATTTCGACTTGTTCTCCAGAACTGCGGATTACTTTGAGCTAAAACGTGGTTGAAATGGTCACTGTCAAGAGGTTAAACAAACTTGTTAATGTTTTGGTGTTGCTATGGGCTTCTGTCTTTTGACATTTTTTTATTTTTCATTTCGGGTACAGATCGCTTAATGCCTACATTCTTATGGCTTCCCTGATCTTATAACTGTTTATTCCTGCTCGGTTCAACTCGTCCCAGATGATCTCAGCTCACCAAAGCACCTTGGTCAACTCAGCATAGCCATGCAGGTAACTCCATAGCTCAGCTGAGCATGGAGTGATCACCCACTAGTTTTGATTATTGAGATGCTCAATACCTACTATATTTATTCTAATAGTAATACACTTGCTAATAAATGGAACATGTCTAATTCAATCCAACAATGGTCTGTTATATCCCTGGTTATTTCTTTATATGGGTATTTAACAATAAATTTTGTATAAAGCTGCAAAATTACGTGAGATTAAAGAGCGTGTGGACAGAACGCATGAACACAACGACCCAAATTCGCAGGATAAAATGGGTTTTGATTAATTTAAAAGTGAAATGTAAAGGAAAATGATAGTCAATAGGTTCGCGTCATTGTTGTTCGCGGCAAACATTATGCAAGGACAAGAAAGTGTTAAATACTTGCATGGGTAAGGAAAAGCAATTCAAAATTAAGATTTTTAATTCATTGAATGATGTTTGTCAAAGAGACCCAGAATATCATCATCATCATCATCATCATCATCATCATCATCATCATCATCATCATCATCATCATCATCATCATCATCATCATCATCATCATCATCATCATCATCATCACCACCACCACCACCACCACCACCACCACCACCATCATCATCATCATCATCATCATCATCATCATCATCATCATCATCAACAACAACAACAACAACAACAACAACAACAACAACACCCATCCATTTGGTTTGATTGGAAACATGGATCCTTTTTATTCCATGGTAAAACGACAAAATCAATGAGCGTGAAATACGCGCTATTAAATCTCAAAAATAATAAGATTGCTGCGATTGACATGATTCTGAATGAAATGCTGATAGCAACCAATGCTCTGCTGAAATTATTTAATGCCATTTTCTCATGTTTCTACCCTGATCTTTGGAAAAAAAGGGGTCTTATAACTTTCAGTTACAAATCTGGTTTTGCGACCAACCCTAATAAGAAGTATGTCTGTTAGTAGTTAAGTTTCCCATTGGAGCAGTAAGTTGTTAATTCTTCATCAATCTATTTCAAAAGGTTATGATGCCGATATTTACTTACGTTTGTCAAATATAGGTTGCATATGTAACGATGCCTATGAAATGTTTATAAAGCGATCATATGTCTCGTTACTTTCAATTCGGATGCCGACAATTTTATATTAGTTTCCCTAAACGCTGTTTAGGGGTCCACGAAAATTATCCAGAATAGCAGTGCTGAGAGAGCTCGGGCAGTCACCCATATCTATCACTGAATATATTACTTCTTTGTAAAAAGTGGTTCAATTTGAACCCACATGCAAAATTTAACAATATTTCAATTTCCAAATCGAAACTGGATACTACAGCCTAAATTTAGAACCGTATGAATATGTCTCTCATCAAAAGGTGAACTAGAACTAATATTTGTCTTTTATGCCAGTAGAAAATAAATATGATTGTAATCAAAAGGAGAACTTGTACTCATATTTGTCCTTATTAACAAATTTTGTGTCCCAATATTTGCTATTTCTATACACCATTGAATACTAAACGTTATATTAACATTTAGCTACCTAATTACACTTCAACGCTCAAAGAGATGTGGTCTTTGATGAGGCAGAATACGTTGGTGTCGCGGTTTCCTGTGACCCCATCTGCTCCCCCCCCCCCCCCCCCGCATACACATAAACAATATAACTAAAACAGCTAATCACTCTTCAGGTCTCCTCCGAATCAACATTGAAAAAGCACCTTCAGAAACAAACTGTTAGATACAAAGCCCTTGTCCGTCCTAATGTATACTATATGGTACCTATGCAGCCAACAGGAAATCAAACAGGTTGACAAAATGATTGAAAGGAGGACAGCCAGACTTGTAACTAAATGCTGTTATGACAGCAGCAGCATCAGTGACATGTTACAAATGCCAGGCTGACCCTGCCTTGAAACAAGAGGAAAGTTCCGCCTGAGCATGAGCCATGGAATGATCCACAATTCACTTGCCATCTACTCATGTGATTACCTCACCCCCAAAATGTCGCCTGACACGTAACTGCCACTCTTATTCCTTCCTCCAATATCAATCTCTAAGGGATGTCTCAAGTTTGCTTACCAGGCTTCTCGAGGTTAGTAGCTGTTAAAATGCTTTCAGCTCACTACTTACTTGTATTACCTATTTATCTCATTTTCACGCTGCACTAAATTACTAAAATTCGTTCCTCGCGCCGCGGAACACTGCAAGCGAAGTTGAATTTGCCTTAAGGACAAGAAGAATAAAAAATGCATTGTAAATTACCAGCAGGCTTCAACTTGACCGTTTGCTGTAAGAACAACCAGAACATCGGAGTAAAGAATACATTAGGAACTGCCAGTATCGTTCAATTTGAAAATTAATTTTCCTGTTAAAACAAGAAGAACGTTAGAATATAGAATGCATTAGGAATGGTCAATAACGTTCAATTTGAAAGTTTGCTGGAAGAACAAGACGAAGAACGTTAGAGTAAAGAGTACATTAGGAATTGCTAGCATTATTGAATTTGAACGTTTGTTGTGAGAGCAAGAAGAACGTTGTAGCAAAGAATACACTGGGAATCGTCAGGGCTACTGAAGTTGTGGAACTGCCGGTCATACACAAATTGCTAGATATGTTTGAAATTGTTAATGGAATCCAAATTGTTTGATGGGATTACTGAACGACATGTACCGAACTTTGCCACAATGGCAATATAAATTTTGAAATCCTTTTCCGTGAGAGGGGTAATATGGGTAATATGGGTAACATGGGACTTTTTTCTTCCCCCGTTGCATTCTTTTGAATAAAATATGTTTAAATCAAATCCTTTTCATCTACAATGCTATGTTGTGTGTGTGTGTGTGGTCAGTTTTACTTTTCATTGTTTAAAATGTCATATACTTCTTACTCAACACAAGTATACACTTCTCAATACATTCAGCTGTTCACGTACTATAAGCTGCTGAAAGCCTTATGTCGAGTTCTCATTTGATCCCTCCGCGACAGAGAGAACCCCTTGTTTTATTGATAGCTAGCTAATCAGGAGCTGATCCACATTAAAACCAAATTATATGTGCTCAGTAAGTGTTAAATAACCCAGTATGGGTACACTACAGACGACATGTAGACACTCATAGCAATATGTAGAATGCTCAAAGCCGAGTGACTTTAAGTGAGTTTCTATATTCAGCTGGGCACATTATTACACGTGACTTGCATCGTGTGGGGTCAAGTCTTCTTATCGCAATCCCTTCAAGCGAATACGCTAACAAAGGGAGACTCTGTGGAACCAATCGCTGACGGTATCCACCTTCACCCCGGCACTAACCTTGTCATGTGCAGATGTCAGGCTTTGCTTCATCTGTACCTGTGGGCAAAGGCCACATAGCCCGAATTATATGTCCATGCATGTGCATGTACGGAGTAAATATTTACGTAAACCAGCTGCTAGCGTTATATATGGATTATTCCCAACATAATTAACTCTCCCAACGTGAGGAGAATAAGATAGACACATTTATTTGTATTATTGTATTTAGTCACTAATGTCCTTTATTGATTGACATAGCCGTGTCAGGTGAACGTGTCGCACATACGGGATGCATGAGACAAGTCGCTGTATACGATACTTGTAATATGCCCATTGAATTTGATCCCACGTTGCATCCACAAAGGTCGTCTTTTCATGTTTTTGCCTCGCCTCCCTTATAAATTGGGTATCAAGAATATCGAGAACGGTTAAAACATACGATTGAAGTTCGTTTGTGCCAAATTACAAAAAAAAAGGTACTCTTCCCTGTTGCCGGATCTCAAGGTCATGCATTCAATTTGTGTTACACTGTAGGTTAAGTTCACCCTGCGGGCCACTCTGTATTTCATTTCTCCCGGCTACAGACAGGAAAATTATTATACGCGAAAAGTTTCACGCACAGAATTCCATTGCAAGGAATTACATCTCCGTGAAACTTAGCGAGGCTGCAGTTTAAATACAAGCCGACCCCTGCCCCTTGTGCCCGGTAAAATGTTAAAAGTATGCCGTATATACACAAATCAGCAAGAATGACCAAACACGGTCTTTCCAGTTAATCATGTTAATGTGCAAATTCTCTGAAGCTCTCCCAAGTGCATTTTGTTCTGCGAATTTTCTCTGCGCATTTCATGATTTTATCCTGATTTAAGTAGGAAGTGACCCATGAAACGCGCTCGACACTTAAAGGCCCGGGACACCAAACCGTGTGTCATTTAAGGTTTTAAATGTGTATTGGGCTGCTTAAAGTGGAAGATCTGAAGCCGGTACCTTTGGGTAACCTCTAATCTCTTTTTCATATTTCTGGATAGTCTGATACTTAAATTACATGGTCCAAAAACTCAAATGTGTGAACATAAAATTTACATGAGAAAATCGATCTCAGAACTTTTGTTTACACTGAAAAGTTTAAGCAGCCGAGCACATGGATATGTTCGCATGGGCATAATAATGAACCATGTCATTGATTGCACAGTCATTAGTCCATGAACCCTGGAAACCAATTGAGCCATTGACAAGGGTCACTCACAGGTAACCATTAGCCGTGGAGAAAAAATGGGCCAGTTCAGACTAATCACTACCATTGTTCTGATTACTTTGCTATTCTCTATTGATGTGAAATCAAATTAGCACAATTCACTAGTCCCCAAATATGGAAAGCTGCATGTGGACCCACACCCGAACAAGCCAAATGTGGTGTTCTCAAGTTAAAAAAAGTCGAGCTTTAAGCCACAAAATACACCTTTTTTTAATGACAACATCACAGAGGCAAAACTACAAGTTTATTTCACACAATAATTAAAACACAGGACAGACAGAAGAAATGAGTATGTGTCATATTACAGCCATAGATGCGTAAGAATTGGCAACTTTTTCTTTCAATGCGATTTTCTCGGAACTGTTTTTTGCTCAACCTCTGCAGTTTGTATCTCGCCTCACCAACGTACGAATTGCTCTATCACATTAAAATCAACGGACATTAAAAGAAAAATATTATATACTGGAACAGTTCCCAGGATTATTTTTTCTGACAACCCCTTCCGTGACTTTTGGAGCAATTTATAGAAAGAAAATGAACAACCTGTCAGGACTAAATGAAAAATTTGAGAATTTACTATTGAATTCGACGCTGGAGATGGATATATGTTTTAAATTTCTTTTCATTTCAACAGGAAAAAAAAAATTTTGAGTGACTTCTGCGCGAAAAATGTGAAAGTCCTACCAAGTCAGAAAGAATGCTATAAAATCTGAAAAAAAAAATCCAATCCTCCCAAAAAACCCCCATGGATACAAATGTATGGATATTTAGTAATCAGAAAATATATAGGTTTGATGTACTTGTGGAAAAAAATGAATGCGTAATATCGATCCAAAGTTGCCATTCTCACTGCGCACTAGCGTCATGGCTTCCACCTTAAGGCGCAAAAAAGACAAAGTCCAGGAGTAAAGCAAGAATGGTTTAAAAGAAGAGGCACCTTCAGAGGCGAGGGGCTAGGGCCACCCAGAAGCCCCCCACCCCCCACCCCGTGTGTGTGTGTGTGGGGGGGGGGATTCCTAGATATAGAATACACTGCACTCATAAACTGCGGCTCGAGGCAGGGGGCTGGCCGACTTTGCCCACCCGGCATGCTGGTATCCCGCAACTTTGTAAAACGTGGGACGCAAACCAGGCGCGGGACATAGCCCCGACAGGCGCAACCGACCCACCCACCATCTCGAATTGCAACTGTCATCTGACCAATAGCTTTAAAATAAATAACCGGTAGATTAACTAAAAAAGAGAGATTACAAACCTTTGGGTAAGAGAATGACTAAATGTTCCTCAGTACTCTGGTTTTTGTTAACCTTTAAAGTGCTAATTTCAGATTGAGTCAACAGCTTTCCTCGGGACACTTTGCGGGCAAAGTGTCCCGTGGAAAGCTGTTGACTAAGACTACTTTTTGCTTCAGACAAGGCTTGCTGGTTTTTGAATGAAAGGTATCTTCATGAGGAATTTGACTCTTTTACCCTTTATATGTTTAATGGTAATGAGAAAGCAACTATAGCAGTGATTAGCACTTTAAGGGTTAAAGTTTGGGTGAGACAGAAGGAATTTTATTGAGTCTGCTACACCGTCCTCATGAACATAAAGTGCCGACTCCAGTGATTGTGTACAGTTGTCAGAATCAAGCAACAGGTAAAGTGGTGAAACACTATAGTTCATGACACAATCTATAAGACAACCTTTTTACAGTTATAGTGGTAATCATTTATTTCTGAATCTTCCCCCTTTACACCGGGGGCACCGAAGGCAGGGCAGAACCCACGTGCGTCAGTTACACCTGTAACAAAATAAAAATCATAATAGGGACTAAAACACTTGTGCAGCTGTAGACCTCTGTCTTGACCCAAAACTTGCAGTCAGGTACACAGGAGCAACGTCAGACAGATCTGTCCTGTTCTGCGTCCACTAAAGACGCTGTACATGTTATGTCAAACAGGTCCACCACGCCACTATCATGACTGTGCCATAGACACCAAGTAGAAAACTTAACTTTGTGTTTGAGGAAGACGCCATTAAAGAATGCCAAACATAGGAGCCATCCATTCAGTCCAACCCTTTCTCCAGTTAGTTCCAATGTTTTAAACGAATATCTGTCAGCCCAGGGCACGCCATTAAAAAGTGAGGTATGGGGTCGTGTGTACCCCGCAGAGACAACACTGCGTCTCCCTCAGATACACCCTGTCCTTGGCTTCACCAGGTCCTGGACAAACTGTGTGGGCCAAAAATGTCAAGCGTGCTCCTTTAAAATTGCTATTGTTTAAGACATACTGTTCAGTGAAAGTCGTACACTTTAAAAGCCTGTAGAAGTACATGAATTTTTTGTCGTCAATTTCCTGGAAAAAATGAGGTACATGGCTCTCAAGCAACCCTCTCATGAAGCTGTCAAGCCACCTATCATGAAGTACATAGCTCTCAAGCAACCCTTTCATGAAGCTGTCAAGCCACCTATCATGAAGTACATAGCTCTGAAGGGAGCCTTTCGTGAAGCTGTCAAGCCACCTATCATGAAGTACATAGCTCTAAAGGGAGCATTTTATGAAGCTGTCAAGCCACCTATCATGGAGTACATAGCTCTGAAGGGAGCCTTTCGTGAAGCTGTCAAGCCACCTATCATGAAGTACATAGCTCTCAAGGGACCTTATCACGAAACTGTCAAGCCACCTATTATTTGCTAAGGAAAAAGTATAGTCCATACCTGTGCTACTGGAAACTTGTCTCAGTTCGTTTATGCAGGGACAGCCACATTTAGCTCGACTACCATGCACCTCGATCATTTCTTTAAAAATAGATTTATATAGACTCTGGTCAGGTACATGAAATTTCATTCTATGAAAATATTTGACCCATTGCAATCAAGTACAACCACTGACGGTAACGAGCCAAGTTTACCCAGAGTGGCCATTATTGCTGGTTTGGTATGAACTTGTAAAATGGCTTTTGCAGTTGTATATTGCATAGACTTCACAGCTCCAACAACTCCCCACAAACTAGAACTAGAGATAAGAAGCAAATGTGCAGATCACTCGTGGGAGAGTCAACACTGAAAACTATCTCACATAGGCAAACGTCGCCCTGTGGCACGAGATATACTTGGCATACACACAGCTGGAACCCATTAAGTTCTTTGCAATCATCCCTTGGGTGGACTCTAAATTCTGAAAGTTAAGTCTTTGAAGAAAAAGTGCGTCACATCAATATGATAGGGAAGGACTTCCTTCTGACTTCCAAATATGAGCTTTGGCCTCCGAGGTCATCCCGGGGTAACAGCCTCCGAGGTCATCCCGGGGTAACAGCTACACCAGCCAGTCTATGGACGGCGCCCGGCGCCCCGGGGTAACAGCTGCACCAGCCAGTCTGTGGACGGCGCCCGGCACCCCGGGGAAACAGCTGCACCAGCCAGTCTATGGACGGCGCCCGCACCAGCCGGTCTATGGACGGCGCCCGGCGCCCCAGATATTCGACTGGCAACATTTCAACAAATGTCCATGTGACTATTAAATTTTAGGTTAAGTGTTTCGAAAATAACAACAGTACGTAGTCTATGGCTTCCCAAATACCATTTTGGCACATCTGCAAAAATAAACTTACCAGCAGTCATACATACTGTCTTATCATTATAGGAAAACCGCCACTTGTCTGCAGATATCATACACGTATCGATCAAAGCCTGTAACTGTGGTTCGACGCCGCAAACATTGTAACATCGTTTGCATCAGTAAAACAATTATGAACACTATCCCCACATTTATACCATGCGGGAAACCCCTTGAATCCAGTTCTAAATCGTGTTTCAAACATTGGGACACTCCCCTGGCGGGTGCCTTGAGCTATAGAAAAGACAGCACTGCACTCATTGTTTCATTTAACCACAGCCTGCACCGAACGGTACCAGCTAAATGGAAATGCCCAGTAGTCGCATGGTTAATGGGACCAAAGTTTTTAAAGTATGCCATGATATCAAATATTATCTAAACACCTAGTGTCCTCTAAACTGCCAACGAACAAAGGGAAACCAGTTTATTGAAAAAATATCATGTAAATAAGTACAACTAAATGACGGCCTCCCCTCTTTTCTAATAACAAATTGTACATTTCTAACATCTGGTAACAGGAATGATTCCATAATTTTAGCATCATCTGAGCTTGCCGTTATTAGTATATAATTTTGAGTAAGATTTGGATCACGTAAAGGCTTTTTTAAAAACTGGCACAATTATGCCTAATTTTAAAACGGTCGGAACAATCTTATCATTTAAAACACAAATGCAAAAAGAGGTAAGGTGTGTACGTAAGTAGCTGAATTTCCCCACGTAAGATGTTCAGCGGTAATGCCATCAATACTTGTTGCACAACATCCTTTAGGCGATCTTAGCAATGCATCAACCTTCTCTGGCTTGATTTTAATGTTACATTACACACCTAGTAACTCAGATTATTTACTTTCAACCCAATCACAATACCTTGTTGCTCTGCAGATAAGGGCATAATGTCAAAGTTGGCATTCATAATATTATGATAAAATCTCAGAACTGGGTCACCCTTAGACAAATATATCTATTCCTATCATGCAGGGTCGGATCCAGGAATCTGGGAGGGGCAAGCGGGCAAACCTTGATTTTTGTATGTTAAGAAGGGTTAGGATAAGGGGTTTGGGGGTCCTTCCCCAGAACATTTTGAAAATTTAGGTGTGGAATGGTTTTTTCTGAGCCATTTTGAACCTAGTTTGCAGGGGTCAGCAAAAATTTGAAATAAATTATAAACTAAAGTATGTATTTTGTAAACAATTTTTCGGGGCGGGGGGGGGGGGGGGGGGCTTGGCCCTCTCGGGCCCCCTCTCAACCCCCCCCCCCCTTGCTCTGAGTAGACTAATTTAGTGAAGGCAGCCATGTTATGATTATTATGCGTAGCGGATATCCTTGACAAACGAATCTCAACCGGATGATATATGCACTGTGTGATTCACGTCTAAATAGCTTCTTGGCATGTATGTAACAATCATACAAAACACCGGAGCTAGGCCCATCAGCGTTAACCCATAGTGACCATTAGAAACGCGTTTTGTCCCGGAAGAATGATAGCTTGGCACACCATTACGGTTTTGGTCTATTGACCCGGTTAGAAGAAATACCAGTCTCACGTGCAGCTGACGGTAGAGCATCATTGAACCGATTGATACATGATTCACACTGGGTCTTCGATAAAATTTCACCTGGACAAATGCCGGGAAGAAACGGAATGTCATCTAACTTATGTTGAAGTAAAGTTTTAAACTCGTTATTTCGAGACCGACATTGCCAGTTTGCTTTTAGAAAGTGCAAATATCAATTACGAGAAACATCGTCCCTCTGGGATACAGAATTCTTACTGATCAGACTGAGAGAAATAAGCAAATGCTCACTTGTGTTATCAGCGTCTGGGGTAATAATACAACAGTTGTTACTATCAGAGACATCACTAGAAAACGTAATACAATGGTCCAGCCATGTATACACTCTCAATGTATGGCTGAAGTGAATATGTGTAACTGGCTGACTAAACATAAAATCAGCAACATTTGAATCAGTAGAGATAAGAAAATCGTATAAAATACCAGAGTGGTTATTGAAACCCTTCCGTCTGAACCAATTACACGGTGACTTTACCTGGTGAGGGAGCCGAATATAGTCACCACAGGAACGTATTGGACAGGACGAAGCGTTTTCGTCAATATTACCTTGCAATACGTCCAGTGTTTCTACATGCAGTCAGCTGGGGCTTACCCTCGTCAAAATACGGCAAATGAGCACTTACAATGATCTCAAGTAATTTACCATTAGAATTACTGACATAAATAGCAAGTACACGATCGTTGTCAGTGGTTATAGTATTGAACAGAGTTCAAGTTCACGTTTTTAATGAAATTTGTGTTTTGGGTGGTTAGGCCTATACATTTTGGAAAGGAACTAGTGTCTGCCGTTAATGAAGAATACTTCTAAGGTTGAGAGGACCGGTTTAAAACCACCAGTTGCCTTTTAAGGGTAACTGCCTGTCTCAAGTCAGGACTGAAATTTGTTTCTTCACATTGGTATTGAAAGATAAATGTTGATGTTTTGGCAAGTCTGGTATCTCTTTGCTGTCATTGTTGGGTTTGGAATTCATGAATATGGATCATGTTTTTCTGTACTATTCCTATTGTGGCGATACTCCCATAGGGACGCCCGGAGTAGTCCGCATCCGCGTCAGTCATCCCAGATTTTTAGTAGTAGTAGTAGTAGTAGTAGTAGTAGTAGTAGTAGTAGTAGTAGTAGTTTTGTTGACTGAAAAGGGTCATGGGTGACCCATCCGTCCAGAATACAATACAAAATCGGTTAACCACAAGTTACAAATGGTGTAAAGAACCAAAGTGGTAACATTTAAAGAGCCAACGTTGTAGTAACATTTAACATCAGTTAACATTTAGCCTTGAACATTTCAGGTCACAGACAGACAGACAGACAGACAGACAGACAAGTCAGAATTTGCTGCAAAGCAAGCATCATTTTTCATGGTGTTTGATATAATTTCTAGCTCTCTTGAACGTAGCTATGTCTCACTAAAACAAAATAACACAATTTTCAAGCCTTTTTGCAAGAAAGCTACACGATTGCTATAGCCCTTTACAGTTAAACGACTCAATAGTAATATATTTTAGTTTGGTTTCTGTGGTGGGCATAGTCGCACAACATCGAGCCTCTGCTGTTGGGGATATATATCGGTGCCGACATATAAACTTTGGCGAGTACAATGAAGCAAAAACCTGAAATGTCACGCTGTTTCTTTGTGTGTGTCGAGCCCTGGGGCAACGAAAGCCCCCGGCCTGACGGGGGGGGGGGGGGGGAGGGGGGGTAAAGGGAGCGCCAGCCTTGTCTATCTTTTCTGAGTCCGCCATGTGGGGTTCTTCTCCGCTGGATGACCTGATGACTTCTTTACAACCAAAGCGACAGCCAAGGTACACTCTTCGCCACCATGCCTGCTTCCGACAGCATGTTTACAACTTGGTGACCGGGTCAACTACACTAGAGCAATTAAGTAAGGTCGAATTATGATTCCGTCTTCACATATATCGACACGTTGTGTCCTGTGATTTAAGTAAAGGGCTGGTTGTCTCCCCGCCTGCCGTGCCTCACGGAAATTGTACCAGGAAAAAGTGATTGATTGTGTCATGTGGCTATGCTTCTACAGCTCCAATCTGGACGCCAGTTGTCAGAGTTTCAAGAAAACACGTCTATTACAGAGCTGCTCCAACCACATGATTCTCTCATTTTCTTTTTACTTTAAGACTTGTGTCATTTGTCGGTTTTGTCGCATAGAAAAACGATATCATATCAACTAGAAAAACGATATCATATCAACTAGAAAAACGATATCATATCAACTTACTTAATCTATCCAGCACCTTCTGCTTTATGTACGGTACGTAAGGTACAACTTTCTCAGGTGAAATAAAAGGCCTATGGCTTCCAAAAGACAAAGAGATCACGCAATTCATGCTCTAAAATTAGAAGAAAAAAAGGATGAACAATTTCTTTGGGTATAACGTAAAAACAAAACAACATTAATTTAGCCCAATGACATCAGAGAAGTATTTGACAACTTAAGGAACCAGGAAAGCAAAACATGCCCGGGATGCTGGACGTGAAACGGTCACGTACATTATCGACAGACTCAGCTTCATAACATGATGCAGTGTTGCTTGTATACAAATGGTCATTTTAATTTGCCTTACTTTACCAAAACAAATAATGTCTTACGTGTCAGTCATTGCAGATATATTTAAAAGTGTGTCGGTGGTAGGGGATCAAAATCCTTTGTGTTCCTTGCTAGAAATACTACTCAGGTTCTGTCTAGTGAGATATAAATCTGGATGAGCAAAATTGATGATGGATTGATGCATATTGACAGATGTGTATAACAGATTTGAAACGTCAAAGGCTGAAATCTAATCTTATAAATATATCCCCTTGCTCTCAACACATAATTTTGGCATGACAACTGAAAACATGGACTTATGTGAACACTCCGGGCATGATTTATGCCACTCTATAATTGTCAATAGTGATTGGTTATTGGAATCCAGCTCCTGTAGACGCTGCATTATATTCCAAAAATAATGATATAATGTCGTAAAAGGCGTGTCATTTTGACAGGAATTCCTTAAAATTGTCAAGGATGATCCGACACTAATTATTCATGCATTCATAGCTTAACGGTACAGTTCATATTGAAGATTATTTATCCATATTGTATGTGACCTTAAAATTGCCAAAGTGCTGGCTTTTGTGTCGACCATTTCTGTTTGAACTTCTTTGATCCTGCAGATACCTGACATGGCGTCTTTGCTAACACCCTACATAGCATCTGCTCGAATTCTTTTCAAGAAGGTCGTAGACAGACCAGCTGCAAATGTTCATTTAAATACAGGCTGCGTGTTCGGAAAGGAGACTCTAACAGTAACCAGCCCAAGTAACGCTCTTGAATACCATTGCACCTAACCAGCAGACAGAGAAAAGTTGAATGAAAAGTTGGTTCCAAATGGGTTAAAGATCAATTTGTTTGTCGCTTGCATGACTGGACGCAGGTCAGTGAGGCACAAGTTGACCCATGTGAGGCATATCGTGTCCTGTTAGCCGATGACATTGACCAATTCCTCTTAAAGTGGGCCTTTAACGTTCATGTCGTGAATACTAAAAGCCAGTTAGGAATTCCGTCAAGACAAACTCTCCAACCTGCTGGTGAAGGCAGCGTAAGGTGCGTAAAAGTTGGCTTCATCAGGAGCTCCGACTGCCATTAGCCCAATCAAAGCTGCCGACACTTGCAGGTTTTTATGCTCAGCTGCATTTTATGTGAGGAGGAACGACGGAGCGAGAGACGCGTGAGGGGGACATGACAATATCACTGGTCTGGCTGCCTGGAAATAATCCCGCTCAAACCTCAATGAACCCGGTTGCGCCTTGGCAGATATGTTCAAGTCAAACCTAGATTTTGACGAGTTGTGTGGCGACGCCGTCCTGCTGTGACCAGGCTATTAAAATAACAGCGTTTATGCAGTAAACAGGAATCTGAAATTGAAGCTCAGCTTCAGTTCGCAACTGTCCAGTGTGATTTTTTTTCATAGTTACTGATAACACTTTTAAATATCTTGTCAACAAACACCAATCTCGCCCCCCCCCCCCCATGACAATCAACTCGCTACTATTTTACATAAACACTTCCACTTAGCGCCACTTAGCGAGCAGTCACTTGAAATCCCATCTTACTTTACTAATAGATTGTTGTGTAAGTGAGTCCCAAGTGCAAGTGTGGTGCAGCATGATGCAATCTATTGCACTTTTTTCGGGACCCCTACATACTGTAGCACCTTCACACCTATATAATATTGTCGTACGATATGTTCCCGTTACTGTAGCACCTTCAGACCTACATACGATTGTCGTACGATATGTTCCTGTTATCTTTAAAAAAAAAACAGTTTGTACCACTCTCCGGCCTGTACGCGTTCGGAAAAATTGCCATGTTTTTTTCAGCGGTTCCGTTATTCCCTCTCTTTCTTTCTTTCTTTCTTTCTTTCTTTCTTTCTTTCTTTCTTTCTTTCTTTCTTTCTTTCTTTCTTTCTTTCTTTCTTTCTTTCTTTCTTTCTTTCTTTCTTTCTTTCTTTCTTTCTTTCTTTCTTTCTTTCTTTCTTTCTTTCTTTCTTTCTTTCTTTCTTTCTTTCTTTCTTTCTTTCTTTTTTTTTGTTTTTTTTTGTTTTTGTTTTTTTTTGCAAAGGGGTACAAGTAAAGTTCATGCATGCTTCCCAGCATATCTATGAGTATTACCTGCACTTTTAATGAATACAAATTACTTGATTAGACCATCTGGAAGTATGCCCCTCTAGCTGTCATTTGTCCGCTGTAAAAGTCACCTTGTCCTTGTTGCATAGCCAGGCAACCTTCAGCACTGACGGTTCATGTAAAATATGTGTGTCACGTTACGTCCTGTTTTTATGTCGTCCCCCACTCTGCAAGAAGGATTAATACGGGGCATTGCCCTTGTCTCAATTGCTGCATATATCTAATCTACGAAATTATGTTTACCACGGAAAAAATCGTTTAAACCAATCCATTTGCGACTTTTTCCTACCAGAACCTGTCGGAGGCGACTAATATTGTTTAAATCAACACAATACTATACAATACAACACTATACAATAAATTTAACAATGATGGGGATAACGGGAAGTAACGCCTTGTCCGCTACCCTGCACAATTACGTCACAGACGACGTAATGCATAACTTACACAGCAAATTTGAATAAAAGTAAAAAACAAGACAAACATGTAACTAATAATGGTACACACTACACGGATGTAAAGACAAGAGACAGAACTGTTAAAGATAAACGGATATTGATTATTGTTGCATCTGACAGACCGTTCTTATCGGTGTGGAAGGACTCTTTCTGAAAAACCTGAATCTGTTGCAAATCATCAGTTTATAATCAGTTTGAAGTCCTTTTAAAATGCATAGATGTATAGAAAATTTAATATTGAGGAAGACAACACATAAAATAAGTTGGGTCCAATATTTATTATACTTTAGTATACACAATTGGTCTGACACTTTAGTACTAGAAGGTGACTCTGAGTCCCAGTGTTGTGGCTATTGATTCGATGTCTAGAATGGAAACCAAAGTTAATCATTGCATTTGCTGATACGTCCTCGAGTGCAAGTAGTGAAACGTTAAGCAAGCACAGTACCATCAAACAGTTGTTCTATATAAATTATACTTGTGACCTTGAAATCGAGAACAAGTAATTATACGTGTGACCTTGATAATGGGAACAGATAATTATACGTGTGACCTTGATAATGGGAACAGGTAATTTGTATGTGTGACCTTGATAATGGGATCAGATAATGGGTTCATCAAGGTCACACACGTGTGACCTTGATGAAGGGAGCAGGTAATTATACGTATAACCTTGATGACTGGATCAGGTAATTGTACGAGTGACCTTCATAATTGGAACAGGTAATTATTCGTGTGATTTTGATAATGGGAACAGATTATTATACGTGTGACCATCATAATGGGATCAGGTAATTATGCGTGAGACCTTGATAGTGGGAACAGGTTATTATACGTGTGACCTTGATAATGGGAACAGGTAATTATACGCACACCATTCTTCTGAAAGATGAGTACTGTTTCAATATATATTTAATAAGCTGAACCCAACACTTCATTACAGCAACTGATATGAGGGCGAGTCAATGGATTATACAATTTAATAAATTAATTTATATCTCGTCTACTTTCTCAGATTAACCATAACCCTTGGTGATATATATATATATATATATATATATATATATATATATATATACATATATGCCTCACTGCAAAATTTGAATGATTACTTGAGCAAACGTAAGGAAGTTATGGCAAATACCCTTACTATTGTCAATAGAACTAACATTGCGTGAAAAAACACTTTCAATGAATTTTTAAAACTATGCTTTCAAAAAGCTTTATATCACAAATCACATTACCAACACGTTTCTGAAATTTGAACGGAACACTCGTTGATTTTCTTCAGTATAATGGGCGAGACTGTTCTTCAGGGTACCCAAGGAATACTTGTAAAGAAGTTCCTTGATCATCAATCAACCATATTTTATTTGTCTAGATGTCAAATATAAAGATAGGCCCCCTAAATATATTAAGTTTTGTAACACTTCTCAGGAAGCTGTAATGCCTGCATGCACATTTCTCCAATCAAAAAGGATGGATAGTCCGCTAGACACCAGCGAACATGGCGATCCAGCTGCAAATTATAATAGCATACTTGAGATACTTTTGAAAGAGTTGTGCATGCATTGCCAGTTAATCAGTTAGATGTAACAAATAAAAAAATAAAATAAAATAAAAAAAAACCGAAAAGAAAAAGAAAAAAAAAGGAACAAAAAACAAAAACATAATTGGATCGCGCAAGGTATTTAAGAATCCATAAGGTACAGAGATAATCTATATACACGTTTAAAAGAACAAAACCTGGCACAGAAAAACACGAAACTATTAAGAGAAATCTTACCACATACAACGGTACACTGCAGAAAAATATGCGCATGAAAAACGCGTTATTTTGACGCCATCTTCAATAAATACAAATATCATATTAAAAACAAAAACAAAAAACAAAACAATCAAAAAACAAACAAACAAACAAACAAACCAACAAAACAAAACAAAACCAAAACAAAATCACTGGCCATCCATTTATGATATACAACAGAACCAGGAAGAACAAGTCCTTTCCCGAAAAATTTTCAAAGATGACCAGCCAGATAATGACAAAATAGTCACATCAAATAGTTTTATTTTGTTTTTCACAAACATTGGTGCAGACCGTGCCAAGAAAATCGAAAAACCAACTGGCCTTACTTTGAAAATTATTTATTAAAGAATCATCAACAAAGTTTGAATATAAATCAGTAACAAAGGAGCAAGTATAATACGTCATAGATAAATTGAAGCCTAAATCTAGCCAAGGTCATGATGGTCTATCATCTAAGCTTCTCAAAGAACTAAAAGAAGCACTGCTTATGCCCGTCACAACAGTTATAAGCTAAGGTTTAAAACCTGGTATATTCCCCGAAAAATAGAAATTAGCAAGAATATTTCTCTGTAGGAAACGGACGACAACACATTTTTTTTTCAAAGAACCTTCCTATATCAATACTCCAGGCAAATCGCAACAGTTTTATAAAAGAGTTACGTTTAAACAACTAGTCCAGTACGTCCATGAATTATAGCTTTCATATTCAGGGCAATGTGGATTAACACATGGCCATACAACTAAATTAGCTGCGGTAGACCTACTAAATAATGTTGTGAAAAATGTGAATAATGGGAAAACTAAAAAAAGTATTTTTTCTTTATTAACCAAAAGCGTTTGATATGCAATCACAAGGTATTTTTTGTATAAACTGAAAATAAAGAGGGGTTAATGGCTTATCCTTGGGTCTAATTGAAAGCTACTTGGGAAACAGCAAACAGTTTATTAAGTTTAATAGCACACACTCTGCGGAACTTTCAGTTACAACTTGAGTGCCCCAGGGCTCCATATTGAGCCCAGTTCCTTTCATTATTTATATCAATGATATTCCAAATCCGAGCAATTTCCTTAATGTTACTCAATATGCGGATGACACCTCACTCTCTACTAATCTTGAACTAAGGGACAATAATATCCACACAATCATCAATACAAAACTTCAAAATATTAATTGTTGGCTACAAGTAAATGGACCTTCATTAAATGTTAAAAAATCCAGGCATATGGTCTTCCATCAAACAGGCAAAGTAGTGAGTATACATGAAATAACAACAAATAAAATAGAAGTTAAGCATGTAGACAGCTTTAACTTTTAAGGGATAACATAAGACGAAAAACTTAATATAGAGATCATATCACTAAGATATCCACAAAAATATTACGAGCAGTGGGTATCGTCAACAAACTTATACATTATCTCCCACTAAAAGTCAAACCGACAATACATTGCCGACAGAAAGTCTTGCTCCAAAACTCTGGAGGGTCACCAGTGTAGCCACTTGCAGGTACCACTTTTCAAACTTTAATAAACAGTATAACTCTGACACCATAACCAGTTTAGGGCCAATGAGGGCCACAGGTAGGTACAAGAGGCACACTGAGTGACTAACATTAAACTTCCTAACAGTGTTCCCTGCAAGAGCCCCTTGTAGAAGTTGTACCTGAGGAGGACCACGCGAAGGGGCCACCAGAGGAGATGGTGCAAAACTTTCTGGCGGCACTGTATATTACTCATTTATTTTAGCACATGTTCATTATGGTATACTCACTTGGGGTTTAAACGCACTCAAATGAGAGGAGCTGCTGGAGGCGCTACTTGTCGTAAATTTAACTCTCAAAAGGAACCTTTGTTAAAGGAAAGGAAATTACTCAAAGTGAAAAGATATTTTCATACCGACAGATTGCAGTTCTATCACAAGTTTGTACGTGGCCTTCCACCAGATAGATTTTTAGCACTTCCCCTCACTAGGAGTAGTGATATATTAGCTCGAGATGTTTCTAATGGAAATGCAAACATGGTGCCTCAGAATGACTTGTCCAGCCATTGACCACCGAAACAAGTATTGCGCTGGTTGCCCGCTGATGACCAGATTTTATAAAGGCTAATAAAATCCAAAACTTTCTTCTACATTTCAAATTTTATGAATATGATATGTTCCTTTCACAAATTTATTTGCTATAATGACTTGGAACTATGCAGTTTTTCAATGAATGGTACGGAATAGGACTTTCCTCTTAAAATATAGGACTTGATGGTATTCAAACAGTACATGGACTCACAAATTTAGGTGTGCTAAGTCTCCGTTTGTATAAATATAGAACTGTGCGTAAATTGAGTAAGATGCACATTTGCTCGGCAAAAACTTAGTTTTGACATTTGAAAACAAATACAGCACTGATCAGATGATCACTGGAAAAAATTGACACGTATAGTCTATAAGGATTTATGAAATATATAAAATCTCACTTCCTAAGCAGCTATGAATATACCTGTTCTATTAAAAAAAACATTTATACATGTAAAGAAGATTAATGTGAAATATGAAGATATAATAAAGTGGTTGTTATGGCAATATCATCTTGGTTTACGAAATGTTATGTAATTATGTTGTTACGAAATTGCAGAGGGACACTTCTGCCCCCCCCCCCCCTAGACCTACATTTGTTCAGCATGTGGCGCTGCATATTTTACTTTTTGTTCCTTTTCCCCCTTTTTACGAATTTTGGGGCGCTTTGGCTATTTTTGTATTCTCAAAAATTGTACCTCAGATTCTTTTAGAATTTGGTGAAAATGTAGCTGGTGGGAGGGTTAAACAAAATTACTCACCAGGTGGTGCCACTCTGGATCCCTGATTTAAAGAAAATCAATTCAGGTACCTGTCAGCTAATACATGCATTCCTATTGATTACAATGCTTGTTAATGGATATTACAATGGAAATTCACATTTTCGAATCTTTTTCCTATAACCGTCGCGCACTTTCACTTCAAATGTGTTGGAATATACGCAAGGTGGGTCTCTACCAATTTCGTTCAAATGGTCTTGCTGCAATGATTTTAGTATTTGAAAAATGGTTCATATTCAGTATTTTTTTTTTCCATCTCCGAAATCGCTGAGCGAATTCCTTTGAAATTGCATAGGAACACTTGTCGGGACTTCTAGACATTAATTTTGCAACAAGTGGCGCTGTTATCTTTTGCTCCAAAAAAGAAAAATAAATGTGCATTTTCACTTTTCTTGACTATTTTCGCAAAACCGTACGTTGGTTCCTCTTTGGACTGCTTTGAAATGTACCTGGACTAAATGCCCATCAAATTTTCTTACTAGATGGTAGTGCTGTCTCATGTTCTGACTTTTATCAAATTGTCAAAATTCGGGAAAATGATCAAGAGAATATGTTCGCGTTATCAACAATCAGGATGAAGTTCATGGGACTACTTCATTCTGTGCATTTAAGCTGAGCTCAGCACAGTACTTCCACAGTCCTCTTGTTTTATCTTGCAGGTGCTTGTCACCCAGGGGCCCGGTTTGGATCCCAACCGACATCACAAGTCGTTCGTCCCGGAAGCTCCTCCGACACGTGTTGAGTCCGATTCATTCGAGGGTACGGATTTCCGCGGCGTTTTTGTTGGCTTGGGATTTTGTTTGCATGTGGAAGGTTCCCGAACACCTGTTGAACAATGGACGTTTTCTCCGGGATCTCCGGTTTCCACCTACATGAAGTTCAGGATAATTGGGCTAAGATCTTGCCTACTTGACCCCGTGGAAGATCAGCCATAGGCTGAACAGGCTATCAATCCCGATGTGTTTGAACCGTACATTTCTACAATTGTCAGCGCCACGGATGACCTTTAACATAAGTACTCTAACCACCAAGTAGTCCAAACCACATTCATTTTCATCTTTGGCAATTCTAGTTTTGCCATATGTCGTTAATTATTTCCACTTCACACACCTTTTTGAAACACTTGTCCAAGTGACCCACTTTTCGGGTCAACGTGACCTACATTGCCTGGGAATCGGGTCATCATACCACTTTTGGGTTTTTTCAGCGTCACTTGAAAACTTATAATCCTACCCGGTCAAACAAACCATATATGGAAACCTTGGTGGCCTCACCACATTCTGTCTTTTAAAAACATATGGGTTCTGAGTCGAAGGTCAAGGTCAAATGAGCATTTTCCGATAATTTGGCGATCTTTGAAAATTTGAATTTTGTGTTCAAGTTGATAAAAGGCGAACCAGTTTCTTTCTGTTCGGTATTGTCGTGTACTGTATTAAAGAGGATACAGGGAAAACTAGTTTCCCTCTGTTTGCTGTTGCCGTGTACTGTGTTAAAGATGATAAAAGGGGAACCAATTTCCGTCTGTTTGGTGATGTTTACTGTGTTGAAGAAGATAAAGGGTGAACCAGGTTCGCTCTGTTTGGTGTTATCGTGCATTGTATTAAAGAGGATATATGGCGAATTGGTGTTATAGTGTACTATATAAAAGAGGATAAAGGGAGAAACAGTTTCTGTCTATTCGGTGTAATCGTGTAAAGTGTAAAAGAGGATAACATAGAACCAGTTTTCCGCTGTTTGTTTTTCTCGTTTACTGTAATAAAGAGGATAAAAGGAGAACCAGTTTTCCTTTGTTTGGTGTTGTCGTGTGCTGTGATTAAAGAGGATAAAAGGAGAACCAGTTTCCCTCTGTTTGTTGTTGCTATGTACTGTGATAAAGAGGATAAAAGGTGAACCAGCTTCGCTCCGTTTGGTGATGTAGTGCTCTGTATCAAAGAAAATAAAATGCAAACCAGTTTCCCTTTGTTTGGTGTTATGGTTCACTGTATTAAAGAGGATAAGAGGAGAACCAGTTCCCTTCTGTTTGCTGTTGCCGTGTACTGTGTTAAAAAGGATAAAAGGCTAACTAATATCCCTTTGTTTGGTGATTTGTACTGTATTGAAGAGGATAAAAGGCGAACTAATATCCCTTTGTTTGGTGATTTGTACTGTATTGAAGAGGATAAAAGGCGAACTAATATCCCTTTGTTTGGTGATTTGTACTGTATTGAAGAGGATAAAAGGCGAACCAGTTTCCCACTGTTTGGTGATGTAGTGCTCTGTATCAAAGAAAGTAAAAGGCACACCAGTTTCCCTTTGTTTGGTATTATCATTCACTGTATTAAAGAGAATAAATGGCCAACCAGTTTTCCTCTACTCGGTGTTGTCGTGTACTATACAAAAGAGGATAAAGGGAGAAACAGTTTCTGTCTGCTTGGTATAGTCGTCTTATGTATAAAACAGGATAAAGGGGGAACCAGTTCCCCTCTGCTCGGCATAGTCATGTACTTTATAAAAGAGGACAAAGGAAGAGACAGTTTCTGTCTGATTGGTGTAGTCGTGTAAAGTATAAAAGAGGATAAAGGGAAAAACAATTTCCTTCTGCTTTGTGTAGCAGTGTGTTATATAGAATTCTAATGTGATTGCGTTGTCATGCACTGCATGATATATACCTCACTGTAGCAACATGAGAAAATCTGCTGTTTCGAAATGTTGGCCCGTCTATCGCTCACTCCGGCGGATGACTGGATGATCAATGTGCGTACCTCTTGCACTTCAATCATTAATATCATGGTGCTACCGATTCTATGTGTCTAACTGTTGCATCAAATTGATCAAGATAATGGTACGACCGCCTGTATCTGCCGAACTGTTTCATCACAATCATTACAGTGATGGTGCTAATGTTAGTATGCGCATAACCGTTGTACCACAATGATCATAACAATAATAACACCATGGACTGTATGCGCCTATCTGTTGCACCATATTGATTATAATAATGGTGGTACCAATTGGTGTGCCTTACTGTTCCATTACATTCATTACAATAATGGGGGTAACGATTGGTGTGCCTTACTGTTGCACCACAATGATTACACTAATGGTGGTACCGATTGGTGTGCCCTACTGTTCCATCACACTGATATCAATAATGGTGGTACCGATTGGTATGCCTTACTGTTGCACCACATTGATTGGAATAATGCAGGTACCGATTGTGTGTGCCTAACTGTTGCACCACATTGATTGCAATAATGGAGGTACCGATTTGTTTGCCTCACAGTTGCACCACATTGATTACAATAATGATGGTACCGATTGGTGTGCCTTACTGTTGTATCACATGGATTACAATAATGGTGGTACCGATTGGTGTGCCTTACTGTTGCATCACATTGATTACAATAATGGGGGTAACGATTAGTGTTCCTTACTGTTGCAGCACAATGATTACACAAATGGTGGGACTGATTGATGTGCCTTACTGTTGCACCACATTGATTACAATAATGGTGGTACCATTTGATGTGCCTTACTGTTGCACCACATTGATTACAATAATGGTGGTACCGATTGGTGTGCCCAACTGTTGCACCACATTGATTAAAATAATGAAGGTGCCTGTTTGTGTGCTTTACAGTTGCACCACAATGATTACAATAATGGTGGTGCCGATTGGTGTGCCTTACTGTTGCACCACATTGACTACAATAATGGTGGTGCCGATTGGTGTGCATTACTGTTGCACCATATTGATTTCAATAATGTTGGTACCAATTGCTGTACCTAACTGTTCCACCAAATTGATTACAATAATGGTAGTACCGATTGGGGTGCCTTACTGTTGCATCACATTCATTACAATAATGGTGGTACCGATGGGTGTGCCTAACTGTTGCATCACATTGATTACAATAATAATGATAATACCGATTTGTGTGTCTTACTGTTGCACCAAATTGATTACAATAATGGTTGTACCAATTTGTCTGCCTTACTGTTGCACCATATTGTCTTCAATAATGGTGGTACCGATCGGTTTGCCTTACTGTTGTACCACATTGATTACAATAATGGTGGAACCGATCGGTGTGCCTTACTGTTGCACCACATTAATTACAATAATGGTGGCACCGCTCGGTGTGCCTTACTGTTGGACGACATTAATTACAATATTGCAGGTACCGATTGGTGTGCCTTACTGTTGCACCACATTGATAACAATAATGGTGGTACCGATTGGTGTTCCTTACTGTTGCACCACATTGATTGCAATAATTGTGGTACCGATTGGTATGCCTAACTGTTGCACCACATTGATAACAATAATGGTGGCAACGATTGGTGTGCCTAACTGTTGCACCACAATCATTACAATAATGGTGGTATCGACTTGTGTAGCTTACTGTTGCACTACATTGATTACAATAATGCTTGTACCGATTTGTGTGCCTTACTGAAGCACCACAATGATTACAATAATGGCGGTACCGATTGGTGTGCCTAACTGTTGCACCACATTGACTACAATAATGGTGGTACCGATTTGTGTGCCTAACTGAGGCACCACATTGATCACAATCATGGCAGTACTGATTAGTTTGCCTTACTGTTGCACCATATTGATAACAAAAATGGTGTGACCGATTTGTGTGCCTTATAGTTGCACCACATTTACTGCAATAATGGTGGTACCGATTGTTGTGCCTTACTGTTGCACCACATTGAGTGCAATAATGGTGGTACCGATTCGTGTGCCTTACTGTTGCGCCACATTTATAACAATAATGGTGGTACCGATCGGGGTGCGTTACTGCTGCACCATATTGATTACAATAATGATGGGGCCGATTTGTGTGCCTTACTGTTGCACCACATTGATAACATTAATGAAGGTACCGATTAGTGTGCCTTCCCATTCCACCACAATGATTACAAAAATGGTGGTACCGATTGTTGTGCCTTACTCTTTCACCACATTGATTACAATAAAGGTGGGAACGATTGGTGTGCCTGACTGTTGCACCACATTGATTACAATAATGGAGGTACCGGTTTGTGAGCCTTACAGTTGCACCACATTGATTACAATAATGGTGGTACCCATTGGTGTGCCTAACTGTTGCATCACATTGATAACAATAATGGCGATACCGATTTGTGTGCCTTACTGTTGCCCAACCTTTATTACAATATTGCAGGTACCGATTGGTGTGCCTTACTGTTGCAACACATTGATTACAATATTGGTGGTACCGATTGGTGTGCCTTACTGTTCCATCACATTGATTACAATAATGGGGGTAACGATTGGTGTGCCTTACTGTTGCACCACAATAATACACTAATGGTGGTACCAATTGGTGTGTCCTACTGTTGCATCACATTGATATCAATAATGGTTGTACCAATTGGTGTGCCTTACTGTTCCATCACATTCATTACAATAATGGGGGTAACGATTCATGTGCCTTACTGTTGCACCACAATGATTACACTAATGGTGGTACCGATTGGTGTGCCCTACTGTTCCATCACACTGATATCAATAATGGTGGTACCGATTGGTATGCCTTACTGTTGCACCACATTGATTGGAATAATGCAGGTACCGATTGTGTGTGCCTAGCTGTTGCACCACATTGATTGCAATAATGGAGGTACCGAATTGTTTGCCTCACAGTTGCACCACATTGATAACAATAATGATGGTACTGATTGGTGTGCCTTACTGTTGTATCACATTGATTACAATAATTGGGGTAACGATTAGTGTTCCTTCCTGTTGCAGCACAATGATAACACAAATGGTGGGACTGATTGATGTGCCTTACTGTTGCACCACACTGATTACAATAATGGTGGTACCAATTGATGTGCCTTACTGTTGCACCACATTGATTACAAAAATGAAGGTGCCGGTTTGTGTGCCTTACAGTTGCACCACAATGATTACAATAATGGTGGTACCGATTGGTGTGCCTTACTGTTGCACCACATTGACTACAATAATGGTGGTACCGATTGGTGTGCATTACTGTTGCACCATATTGATTTCAATAATGTTGGTACCAATTGCTGTACCTTACAGTTCCACCAAATTGATTACAATAATGGTAGTACCGATTGGGGTGCCTTACTGTTGCATCACATTCATTACAATAATGGTGGTACCGATGGGTGTACCTAACCTGTTGCATCACATTGATTACAATAATAATGATAATAACGATTTGTGTGTCTTACTGTTGCACCAAATTGATTACAATAATGGTTGTACCGATTTTTCTCCCTTACTGTTGCACCACATTGTCTACAATAATGGTGGTACCGATCGGTTTGCCTTACTGTTGTACCACATTGATTACAATAATGCTGGCACCGATCGGTGTGCCTTACTGTTGGACCACATTAATTACAATAATGCAGGTACCGATTGGTGTGCCTTACTGTTGCACCACATTAATAACAATAATGGTGGAACCGATTGGTGTTCCTTACTGTTGCACCGCAATGATTGCAATAATGGTGGTACCGATTGGTATGCCTAACTGTTGCACCACATTGATTACAATAATGGTGGCAACGATTGGTGTGCTTTACTGTTGCACCACAATCATTACAATAATGGTGGTATTGACTTGTGTAGCTTACTGTTTTACTACATTGATTACAATAATGCTTGTACCGATTTGTGTGCCTTACTGTAGCACCACAATGATTACAATAATGGCGGTACCGAATGGTGTGCCTAACTTTTGCACCACATTGACTACAATAATGGTGGCACCGATTTGTGTGCCTAACTGAGGCACCACACTGATCACCATCATGGCAGTACTGATTTGTGTGCCTTACTGTTGCACCATATTCATAACAATAATGGTGTGACCGATTTGAATGCCTTATAGTTGCACCACATTTATTGCAATAATGGTGGTACCGATTGTTGTGCCTTACTGTTGCATCATATTGATTACAATAATGGTGGGACCGATTTGTGTGCCTTACTGTTGCACCACATTGATTACAATAATGGTGGTGCCGATTTGTGTGCCTTACTGTTGGACCACATTGATTACAATAATGGTGGTACCGATTGGTGTGCCTAACTGTTGCACCACATTGAGTGCAATAATGGTGGTACCGACTCGTGTGCCTTCCTGTTGCACCACATTAATTACAATAATGGTGGTACCGATCAGGGTGCGTTACTGTTGCACCATATTGATTACAATAATGATTGGGCCGATTTGTGTGCCTTACTGTTGCACCACATTGATTACAATAATGGTGGTACCGATTGGTGTGCCTTACTGTTGCACCACATTAATTACAATAATGGTGGTACCGATTGGTCTGCCTAACTGTTAAACCACATTGAGTACAATAATGGTGGTACCGATTTGTGTGCCTTACTGTTGCACCACAATCTTTACAATGATGGACCACAATTATTGAAAAAAATGACAATAAAAATGGCACTACAGGCTGTAAGTGTTTAATTGTTGCGTAATCATAATAACGATATCTTAAACAGTAATGGACACCGGATGGCTGTTATAATTACATGTAATATATTTAATGTCACTTGGTCTTTTTTTCCCTTTTTTTTTTTCTTTTTTTTTTTTGGTTGCTTTCTTTCTCCCACCACTTGTGTGAATGTATTTGTATGTATATTTTACAATATTTGTGGTCCATTTGCTTCAGTGATTGGGGTTAATTATATATACATATATATATATATATATATATATATATATATATATATATATATATATATATATATATATATATATATATATACATAGATAGATAGATAGATAGATAGATAGATAGATAGATAGATAGATAGATAGATAGATGTGTCTTGTGTGTGTATACACACACATGCACATACAATGGTATGGTGTTGAATCCACGTGTCAATGGCAGAAGTATTGTCATAAAAATAAACGAATATGCTAAATATTTACATCATCAATATGACAGTTCATTGCAGTGCACAACATGTGAAATACAAAATAAATCAATGGTAAAAAGAGAAAAACAATTCTAGAGGCTGAAAACAATGACTGGAAACGAAACGACCTGTACAGTATTATAGTATGACAGATAGTGTGCAAACGAGGCTGAAAACAATGCCTGGAAACGAAACGACCTGTACAGTATTATACAGTAAAGATGGTGTGCAAACGAGGCTAAAAAGAATGACTGGAAACGAAACATGTACAGTATTATAATATAACAGATAGTGTGCAAACGAGGCTGAAAACAATGACTGGAAACGAAATGACCTGTACAGTATTATAGTATAACAGATAGTGTGCAAACATAGTACAACAGATAGTGTTCAAACGAGGTTGAAAACAATGACTGGAAACGAAACGACCTGTACAGTATTATCGTATAACAGATAGTGTGCAAACGAGGCGGAAAACAATTTCTGTAAACGAAACGACCTGTACAGTATTATAGTATAACAGATATTGTGCTAACGAGGTTGAAAACAATTACTGGAAACGAAACAACCTGTATAGTATTCTAGTATAACAGATAGTGTGCTAACGAGGTTGAAAACAATTACTGGAAACGAAACGACCTGTACAGTATTATAGTATAACAGATAGTGTGCTAACGAGGTTGAAAACAATTACTGGAAACGAAACAACCTGTACAGTATTCTAGTATAACAGATAGTGTGCAAACGAGGTTGAAAACAATGACTTGAAACGAAACGATCTGTACAGTATTATAGTATAACAGATAGTGTGCTAACGAGGTTGAAAACAATTACTGGAAACGAAACAACCTGTACAGTATTCTAGTATAACAGATAGTGTGCTAACGAGGTTGAAAACAGTGACTAGAAACGAAACGACCTGTACAGTATTCTAGTATAACAGATAGTGTGCAAACGAGGCTGTCGTGATATAACATCCGATTTATCACAGAAACCTTTCTTTTTGTTCCACTGAGCGCGCGTCCCCCACACTGAATTAACTCCCCATATGAGCCCTGGATTTCTGGGTGTATTTCACCTGTGACCATCAGCAATAAAATACAAGTGCATGGTTGTTTAGTTCATTGAAAATAACAATTACAATAGATTCTCACAAAATGTCGTTCACGAAAATGCAAGCAGTACTTTTCTTTCTGCGTTCCTATGTAGTTACCATGTTTGATAATAGATGGCGCGGTAATTCAATTACATATGTACGCATTATCCGAATTTGCCGCCAACGCTGTGACAACCAAATGTAGCAAACCTTATCAAGCAGTTACTCCACAATTTTTATCCCAATGATCCTCACACATGCAATGACAAGTCGCTGCTAGTATATTCATAGACACATTCGGTAAATAATCATCCAGATGACCGCAACCACTGAACCATTGTCAAGACGCCGTGTCAGTGAGTAGTTCCAGGCCTACCCGTGCTAATGCATCAAATTCCTCCGGCTCCACACACAAAATGAACTTTGCTAAGTACTGTCATAATTGTTGCATGGACCTTGCACGTGGGAAACCTTTGTCCCGTAAAAATAATCCAAATACAAGACGATCTTTTTTTTCCATATTTACCCAACAGAAGATCTCATTCAGCCAATTACACTTGTTGGACATCGCTCGTCTGGCGGGTCCCTAGGATTATAGTATGAGGTTTTCCACGTTCCAACAAGCTTCAAAAAGCCATATCTGCAGGAGACCTAAATGTAGGCCTAAACAAAATTATGATGAATCTGCGTATCTGTTTTGTTATGATCTATATTTTCAGCATAGGCCTATTTGGTAGGTTGTAACTTTGAGCAGTACAATGCTCACCCTTAAGTGGAGGGAGTACGCAAGCAAACGGGAACAGCGTAAACAGACGCGAGGATAACGGGTGAAAAGAAAGCCCAGTTAAACCTTTTTGGGGCGTCATATTTGACTGCGTGTACACCAAGGATCCGTGCAACAGGACTGTTGTGTGTACATCCGGGACCCCAAGGATCCGTGCAACAGGACTGTTGCGAACACATCCGGGGCCCCAAGGATCGGCACACTAGGACTATTGTATAGAAGCTTCGACCCAAAGGATCCAAACAAGAGGGCCGCGTTGTTGACATCGGGGGCCCTAAGAATCCATAGAACAGGAAAACTGTGTATACATACGGATCCCTAGGACCAGTGCAGCAGCTGTTTTTGTAACTCTGTCAAAGCATGCAGCTGCAGACATAAGCATCTGTAAGAGTTCATGTCATTTCTCATAAATGCAGGAAACCTTAGCAGTGTCTGTGTATGATTTCTCCGTGCACAGAAAAGCTGCGCCTGAAGCCATAAAGGTGTGAAATATGGTACATTTTAGCCTGCACTGGTGTATCAACATAACAGCAAGAATCAGTCGTTTACATCTCAAATACCCCATACGTTAGACAAATATTTGACATCTGTACTGCACAGAGTGTGATAAAAATTTGCTGGTCCATCCGTGAGTAAATACAGCATGGTCACAAAGGCACTTGCAAGGTGACTTGTAATACGAGGGTTACAGCCTTCCAAGAATAAACTCAGATTAGGGTTACCTTTGACAATCCGCCTTTCGTTGATGACCTGTCATTGAGCTTTCCTATCACTCTTCTGCACGGTCTACAAGATGATACAAATTCCCAAGTTTTCTTTGTGCAAGGTCTTGTTTATGCACTAACATTGTTTCCGTTTACCGTAATCATCTCCCGCGGGACCATCTCAATTACCACAAAGGACCTTTCCGTCAAGAAAATTTCTTTACCGGCAATCAGGTAGTCTTATTTTAGAACAACTTCAAGGTATTATTTTATAGAGGTACTATTATCCATGCATTAATTATAAGGCCGGACATGTCATTTAGAAAGCTGGATCAACCTCATATTTCATAACACGCTGTGTTTATTCCTGCATACCAGGTGACCTTTTTTTTTCAATTTACCACTCTTTGCATATACAATGTATGCCTTACAATCTATCTCGTAACTCCTAAGTTTCACAAAATATGACGAATGGGGTAAAGAACTCTTCGACAAGAGACTAAGAAATGGAATTATTTTAACACTATCAGCTCAAGCGATTTGCAGGACGGTCTGAGTCGCCCTTTTAATGAAAAATATTAAAAAACGGCAAGTTTCTCGAAGGCATTGGCTTGATAATTTTCGAGTAGCTGAGGTAGACATAGGTCAAACTTGTGGGGCAGGTGATGACTCAGTGAAGGAATAGTTGCCTGGTAAACCTAGATCAAGCTAGTGTAACACATCAACATTAGGGCGGCATATAATAGCTTGGTAAACTGAGATCAAACTAATGTAAAAGGTGACGACCTGGATAGGAGTCAGTGTTTTTAATTTGTTGGAAAGAAATCTTAAAACAGACGTTTTGTTGAACTTTGAGGCATTGGAAAATGTTTGGTTACCATCAGCGTTCTTTTTGGTAGGTGTTTTTGCAACTTTTGCTGATTCACTGTGCACTTACAGTTAATATAGGTGGTGGTGGTGGTGGTGGTGGTGGTGGTGATGCGGGTGCTTTGCATTTTCCACTTGTCTTAAACGGATGGCAGTATTTTCGTAGGACTTGCTTTCGTCGTTCTTTGGGATTTTCTCATTTAAAACTATTTAGCATGTAGCGTTATTATGCTTGATTTGGTACTAGATTTGAGAAGTCAGTAAGAATGTACCCGAATGCAGTGGATTGAGTCTGTGTGTATTACAGCCATACATCCAGTTGTGAGGTGTAGTACCGTATGCTACAAGGGAACTAAGAGCCTGACACTACCCGTCGGGTGTACAGTTTAGAGCTTCTCTTGTGTGGCTTCAGCCTAACACTACCTGTCTGGATGTACACTTTAGAGCTTCTCAAACAAGAGAAGCTCTGAAGCGGGCCGTTGTTCCGCGTGAGGACACTCATTGTTCAATATATTGACGTAGATGCTAAGGGGTTAACTCGTGCTCAATACATGGGAAACATGACAACATTTATCTTTTACCCCGGGTGCATGCAGCTCCCTGGGTTCAACTATTGTTGAAAATATTGATGATCCTTTGTTTTATATAACTCCGATATATGAATCGTAAACAATTTGCTATCGCTTGATATAAAATCTAATCGCTTCAATGACACTTTTTGTTTAATATATTGACATATCTGCTATGGGGTGAACACGTGTTTAATACAATTATGTGAAAAATTCCGGACATGCAGATTGTTTATGTGGCCGTGCCGCGACACTCAAAGCCAGACAGACCAAAATGCTACTTTACCCGCTACCTCTAAGTTCTCAAGTCTGTGAGATTGCTACATATACATATCTGTATATATCTAGTGATGAAGTCTTTTTGGTCTCAAGTCTACGAGATAATTACATGTATAATATTTAGTGATGTGTTTTTTTGTTTTTCAACCACCCAGTGTGAAATGTGTACCTTTGTATATACTGCACCTTTTTTGTTGGTACTTTTACATAATTCTGATTGCTCACAGTTTCATTGTGACAACTTCATCCATTCATTTCAGTTACTTTTTGATGTTTCTGAACTCAAACCTTATATCTCTTTCGTATACCATCATATGAGTCCCTTTCTTCGATTAATCGACATATTTGGCACACCTGCTTTATAACGGTCGCAAGTTCGTCAGTCAGTGACATTCTCAAAAACTTTGGTGGCGTGAGTAGGAACAATCTGAACGAATTGTTACAAAACCCTGAAGATCTTGATAATGCAATTTCAATAGTATCCGAATCCCCATATGTTGACCCCACGAATATGGCAGATTATCTTAAATCATTTACTGAACATTTCTCTGTACTAGGTATTAATATACAATGTCTCAATGCCAAGTTTGACAAATTAAAAAGTCTAATTGACGAGTTAGCTATAACTAATGTTGTATTTAGTGCAATTTGTCTTCAGGAAACTGGCTAGAAGGCGATAACCCTTATGTATATCTGTTTGAACTCGAAAGTTGCACTTCTATTTCACTGAAAGCTACATGTAGTTCACATGATGGTCTATATATATATATATATATATATATATATATATATATATATATATATATATATATATATATATATATATATATATATATATATATATATATATATATATATATATATATATATATATATATATATATATATATATATATATATACCTATATAAGAACTTTCAATACAATACCCGAGACTTTTATTCCTCAATGACAAACTGGGAAGGTCAACTTATCGACATTTTCGGAGACGAACTCAAACAAAAGATTACCTTGTGTAACATTTATAGACCGCCGCGTGATAGAAATGATGATATTCAACAATTTATTAACGACTCAGTTCCGATTCTTGAAGCTCTATCACATGAGCGTTCCATAAAATGATTTTAGGCGACTTTAATATAGATTAATTAAAAATTCACACCAGAGATAAATATTCGGAATTCATACAGGTTATACTAAATAACGGATTTGTGCCAAAATTAACCTTACCTAAAAGATTATCGGAGCGGAGAGCAACTTTGATAGATAACATTTTTTGTAATCTCTCCCACTGTAAAAAGACGTGTATATCTGGCATAGTTTTTACGAACCTATCCGACCATCTACCACATTTCACATGCTTAGACCAAAAAATTGGATCTTCATGGGGCGCCAAAATTCATCAGTATTCAGACCAAAGACGTACTATGAGTGCAAAATTTCACACAGGAACTAAGCAACACCGATATCATGGGAAAACTTAACCTTGACCTCAATCAAAACCCAAATTTAAATTTCGATTTATTAGAAAACATCATATGTAGCGCTAAGACGAAACATCTATCAGCTAAAACTTTCAAATTTAACAAACATAAGCACAAACGTTTCCCATGGATGATAACGGTGTACTTAGATCAATTAAATATCGCGATACCCTGTACAAACAACTAAAATGCACTAATCAAGATACCGTAGAATATATTAATCTTAAATTGAACCTCAAAGCATATAACAAAATTTTTGATAATAACAAACTGTAACCATATGTCTAATAACCTGTTTTAAATCTGTTGAATTTTGAATCTTCAGCCTAACACTGCCATTCCAGGGCGACCCTGTGTGCCATTTTATTTTCTTTTTTTCTTTTTGTTTCTGCTCTCTGTCATTCTGTTTCTCTCAACTCCTTGCCTTTTAGCTTCAATCTTCTTACAACCTAATGGCATAGTCTCAACTCCCCCGTCACCTCTAATGTATGTATGTATGTATGTATGTATGTATGTATGTATGTATGTATGTATGTATGCATATATATATATATATATATATATATATATATATATATATATATATATATATATATATATATTCTTATATATATATATATGTATGTATATATATACATATATATATATGTATGTATGTATATATATATATATATATATATATATATATATATATATATATATATATATATATATATATATATATATATATATATATATATATATATATATATATATACATACATACATACATACATACATATATTAGCGCCTGACCGAACATGCATTTTGAAACCGAACCGGGTACTCGGTACACATTACCGATCCCGAACCGGGCACGGTTCGGGTTCGGTATTTGCAATTCAAACATGCCATAAATAAACTTAGATATCTGAGTATGCTCATTTAAAGCTTTATTAAACAGGGGCTTACAGCTGTTACCCTGTTGCACTGGGGCATTATAATTGTTATTGTATTTCAGGCGATTAATGCAACCCGAACCCGAGCCGGGCTTCAATCCTGAAACCCGGTAAGCTCGGGTTCGGTTGTTCGGGTGCGGTCAGGCTCATATATATGTATATATATATAAATATATATATATATATATATATATATATATATATATATATATATATATATATATATATATATTCATCGTACGCAAAGTACACATTCAGTCAAAAAAAAGTTCAAAGATTATATATATTAAAAGTTGATGGTCCAGCATTCTTTATACACAGACATTACACGTAAGCATGAGACACATTGGTATTATCTACTTTGTGCAGAGATATAAAATCAAATCTGTTGCTTGATTTTCACTTAATATTGAATTTCATTTTTTATCGTGAATCTCACATAATTCTCATTTCAAATTGGCCCTGACTTTTGCTGATTCATGGTTATCACACTGGGATATTATGATTCGAGTTACAACAGAACGTTTGTTTTTTAAGAAATCTAGGTATTGTACGGATGACAGATAAAATTAACTATAACATAGGGACATAATTTTTTGCCCTTTACATAACGTCACATACTAGTCCTTGGCCACGTCTAAGGCAACTGCCGGCAGGAATTTACATTCCTCTTTAAATTCACAAACAGGCATATGCAAGTACGGCGTTTGGTGTCCTTTTTCCTGTTTTCGAATTAAAGAATGAGCCCATCCGAACACATCCAATTACGATATTTTCGCATAATTTATTGATTTTGTCTTAGATGTGAACAAGAGTGATACCTTATGCCGTTTTAGCTTAACACTGCAAAGTCTTATAAACCTGGTCGATTTCAGCATCTTTGAATTAGAAAAAAAATCGGTTGTGGTTGATACGAACACTTCTGAACCACTGAGCTGTAAATATGGGATTTCAAAGGATTTTTAAACGTTTCCCATGACCGTATTGGTTTTGAGCCGCGTGGAAGTAACAAACACCAATTGGTAAAAACTTTGCCGTTTTAAAACATTTGGGGACAGGTTGCATAATAGAAGGTGAATCTTGTTGACCACGTATTTGCCCTACTGGTTGTTTCAGCGATGGCTCAGCGTATTTGAAATGTACTGCATGGTTAAAATGCCATACTGCACGTGTACACGTCCATCGGTGTTGAAAAAGAAAAAAGAAAACAAAGAAAAAAAACGCTCAGCAAATTTTACTTGAAACTTAGAGCTAACATGCCATCCATTTACTCCACAGAGAGAGAGAGAGAGAGAGAGAGAGAGAGAGAGAGAGAGAGAGAGAGAGAGAGAGAGACGTAAAGGCTGCCTTTAAGGAATTCAGCACCATGAACGGGTCTCTTTAAGGATCCAAACATTTTTAATGTTGTCTTTAAAATTCCTGGAGCTGTAAGGCAATATTTAAGAAGTACAAAGGCTTTAAGGTTGTCTTAGAGAAGACTGAATACTTAAGGAGTCTTCAACATATTGCATCCTTTAGTTTGCGGATTTCCTTTTAAGGAGACAACTTCCTGACCTGCGATAAACGCGTCCGTCCACAAGATCCCGCTAAAGGTGCCTCTAATGTTTTGTATGAAGTCCACAAGAGGGCAGTCTGAAGAATAAGACTATTATCATATTCTGAAGGGGCCATAGAGAGTTCAAGAGAGTTATGCGTGCATCAAGCGTTATTTAAATACATAATTCATAATTTTGTATAGCATAGTGGAAATAAATGTAAACAATTTCATTGTAACACTGTGAATAGTTATAACATTTTTTACGCCTGAAAAAGCAACAATTTGGTTCTTGGTTACGCATATCAGCGACCGGCATGTTGGAACAAATGAGATGTTTATTCTGGCGAGATCCATCTGACCATTGGACAGGCGGGTGCCGCCTTTAAAACGCTGACGCCCCAGAGCGGTAAGACATATACGGCCCAGAGCGTGAAACGTACGTCCGGGCGTAGAGGGATGGGATCCTTGAAGAATGATCTTTAAGGGTGGAATGTTTAAAGGAATGTAGTTTTGGACGCCATTTTCACTGTGCAACTCTCTCTCTCTCTCTCTCTCTCTCTCTCTCTCTCTCTCTCTCTCTCTCTCTCTCTCTCTCTCTCTCTCTCTCTCTCTCTCTCTCTCTCTCTCTCTCTCTCTCTCTCTCTCTCTCTCTCACACACACACGTAAGATTGTATCTTAATTCCAGTTCTGTAAGCTATTCAAATTATATCCGTTGTCTCATGCTTCAAAAGTTTCGGTTACCGAACAGTGCATATGTTCAGAACCAAGTCTGTTTTGCTTTAGCAGAACACGTTTTGCCTGGATATATTGTGCAACTCTAGCAACAGTGTACATTTACCGACACCAATGAACCTACCTAATTTCTAAAGTTCGCATACTCCATACTAATTATTGTCAGATATCCAAATCCGTTCAACACCGATGTGTGGTCCGCAAAGAACAAAGGCGAGGTCTCCACCACGACCAGGCGGGATGTCGTGAAAGTTAATTTGTTTTCACGACGCAGCCACCTTTTGAGACGCCGTAACAACGAGAGCTGTGAACGTCGTATGGCGTTCGAAGGGAGGTCGTGATCAAGCTGCATCCCTGTTGGGTGGTGGTGTCACAGCCAGCCGTCCATTTGAAATACACATTAATAGATAAAACAAAATACCAATCATTATCCTCAGTGCTGTGTTTGTTCGGATGAATATTGTTCCAACACAGTTATACAGACTCAGTAAGAGAGTCAGAAAAGTTCTGATTGGGCTTTCTGTATTGCAGTTAGAGCGTGCACAGGAGCACTGTTTACTAACATCCCATATGAGTAACAAGAAAAGAACAGCAAGAGAAACGATTGATTCTAATTTAGCACTCTCAGACAGCAATATGGCAACATGACAAAAAATACCAAGCAAATACCAATCTAAAATTTCTTTCTTGCCATCTATAACTTATTTCAGAGGAGTATGAAATCGGCGTTGAATGCTGGTATGTCGGTGTGAAATTCCGAAAACACAATAAATCTATCCGTGTACGTAGGACGTTCATTACAATGTCTATGCGTCAAGCCAGGCAAAGTCAGCTCACCCGTCCGCTAGGCAGTATAGCAGGAAAAGTCTGTCAGCTGACCGGCTAGCCAGCATGCCAATCAATAGTCCGTCAGCTGACCGGCTAGTCAGCATGCCAATCAATAGTCCGTCAGCTGACCGGCTAGTCAGCATGGCAATCAATAGTCTGTCAGATGACCGGCTAGCCAGCATGCCAATCAATAGTCTGTCAGCTGACCAGCTATTCAGCATGCCAATCAATAGTCCGTCAGCTGACCGGCTAGCCAGCATGCCAATCGATAGTCTGTCGGCTGACTGGCTAGCCAGCATGCCAAACAATAGTCTGTCGGCTGACCAGATAGCCAGCATGCCAACCAATATTCTGTCAGCTTACCCGATACCCAGCATGGCAACCAATAGTCTGTCGGCTGACTGGCTAGCCAGGATGCCAACCAATAGTCTGTCGCCTGACCGGATGGCCAGCATGCCAACCAATAGTCTGTCGCCTGACTGGATGGCGAGCATGCCAACCAATAGCCTGTCGGCTGACTGGATAGCCAGGATGTCAACCAATAGTCTGTCGGCTTACTTACATGCCATCTGATTCATTCCAGCCAACAGAAGGCCAGTTGGCCGGCTAGCCAGGATGCCAGCCAGCAGGCTTTGGGCTGACTGACCAGCCGTCTGATTACTGGCTGACACTAGCATGTTAGTTCTGTCGGCTGACTGACTAGCCGTTTGATGGCTGACACTAGCATGTTAGTACTGCCGACTGACTGACTACCCTTCTGATGAATGACACTAGCATGTTAGTACTGCCGGCTGACTGACTACCCTTCTGATGACTGACACTAGCATGTTAGTACTGTCGGCTGACTGACTACCCGCCTGATGACTGACACTAGCATGTTAGTACTGTCGGCTGACTGACTACCCGTCTGATGACTGACACTAGCATGTTAGTACTGTCGGCTGACTGACTACCCTTCTGATGACTGACACTAGCATGTTAGTACTGCCGGCTGACTGACTACCCTTCTGATGACTGACACTAGCATGTTAGTACTGCCGGCTGACTGTCTGGCCGTCTGATATTGGCTGACACTGACATGTCGGTAGACCGGCTATGATCAACAACTTCGGCAGCCATGCAACAATTTAGTACCACATGTCCCCATGTCTCCAGTTTGGTTATTTTGATTTACTTGCTCATGTGATATGACTGTTCTATCTCACAAAGTTAAAAAAAAAAAAGGGGGGGGGGGGGGCTACTCCACTGCTACAAGTAATAATTTGACCGTAGTACAAAAAACGGAAAATAAGAAAATCTACAAATAATGGTTGGTACCAAATACCAAAATTAAAAAGGCTTCCAGTACGTGAGTTCGGCAAATAAGAATACTAATTACGCCAGCATGGAAAGCCCTTTTACCCCTATCCCCCTTAAAGGTTCTGCATGACTTAAGGATAAGCTCTGGTAATTTGGGGAAAAATCGTATTTCGACATATTCATATATCAGCTGCAATTTATAATCATGCTTCGTTATAGCCATCCATAATTCATCAGTCTTAATTCCAAAAGGTGAATTTTATACGACTTTTCGCATGCATGTCTGCGTGGTATGGTTAAGCTTTGCAGTTTGACGTGTCATGCCACTAAGCGCCGACCCGAGAAATCGGCATTTACAGTGGTTTACTTACTGCAACCACTGCATTGATCTACCGCAATTCCCCGTTGTTAATGCACACATTTAGCGCTAAATTTACTTTCATAATGTCCTGATGCGTGTTATTCACAAGCACAGAGGTCTAGAGCATTTTTCCAGCCTCATGTTTGTCGGTTTTGAATCTTCATAGTTCGCGATAAGTGGGCAGTTGGGCGATAATGATGCGTTCATCGAAACAATCCTAAAAAACACTAAAGACTACCATACTTCGTCACAAAACCCATATAAATACATACTTTCCTCATATTGTTTTTGAACAAACCATGGCTTATAAGCAACTTTACTGCGGTCGTTTCTTTGTGTTTAAATTCCAAAGTCAGTTGCCCACAGGTGACTGAGCCGCTATTTTTGCAGTTTACACGCCAGATGACGATGCCGTATCACCAACACATCGAAACTTATAAGAATTTAACACAAACTTTTGTGTGTTCTATTTGGCCCAGCCGCAACTTTGACTGGTGCGTGTGTGTGTGTGTGTGTGTTTTGTTTTGTTTCTGTTTTCTTTTTCTTTTGTTTTATTCTTTTTCTTTTGTTTTGTTTTGTTTCTATTCTTAGTATCCAATCAGCATATATGGATGGAAGTGGATGTGTTGGAGATGTGTTTTGTGTGACTGTGAAAATACCAATGACAATGTACACTCGCTAAGCACTGTTCATTTTCCCGGGATTTCCATTGCACAAATTTGTTGTAGACCGTAATAAAGAGTTGGTATACGTGGGAAAATGTTGACTATTTCATTGACTTTAATTGATTAAACGTCCATTTTTTTTCAAATGCCTGTTTTTTTTCATCTTTTACAGTTTTACTTTAAAAAAAGCATCTAGTTTTTAGCCAATGTCATCCTAGGGAGCTCAATTAAAAAAACCGATCTCAGATTTTTTTGTTCGAGGCCTGGTTCTTTGACAGTACTTGAGGAAAGTTGAAATCCTTTGGTGTGTACACTGAGTGTCATCACTTCATATTTCAGACCGCTACGGCTCATTAACGGCATTAAACAAGGGAAAAACAAAACACGCTTTTGAGGATAGGTGTTAAAAGATTATTTTTCAAAGAATATTGTTTATGTAGTACCATAACTGAAAAAGTTGATTCAACATTATCGAAAAAACGAATGCTATCTTTGGAAAGTTGCTGCACAAACACAACAAAGTACGTAATTGACAATAGTGTTATTTGATTCCACGACAAGTTAACTTTTCAGAAATGTATACTTTAACGAGGTAAATATGAGCTAGAAATGTTTATTCGAGATTTTGTAGAAGATGTACGTAACCTTGTGCTAATCCTTAAGTGTGACCGGTAACTCATGAACGTTTTCCACTGAAGCTGTTGTTTCCGCATCCAGTGCTACAATTCACCTGAAAATCCAGACGCTCTAGATAATTAAATTTTCAATAAAGCACGCTCAAACAGCACTTTTGGCACAGCCTTAATAGTAACCACGGGTCTTCAAAGGGTAACCAGCAGAACAGGCTTCCAATAGTGAAATAATCAGACATATATTTTTAACGGCGACTCTTGCTAATATCTGCATATTTAGAAAATAAAACGAAAAAAACTGTTATGGAAGTATTGAAGTGCAGTAAACTGTTGCACACAGGTTGCTGCCCGCAAATGCAAGCCCTGCCAAATAAATAGGACAGGACCACCAGGTGGAGCGGCAGTGGCACATTCATCCGGTAACGCCCAAATTCAGTTGGCAAAAACATGGTGAACAAGATCGCTCACATTTTTCGCAAACTTGCATGATTATTTAGACTTTGATTAAGCGGTAATATCAGAGAAATAATCAACATATGAAACTAACGGCCATTTTCCATAGTGATGATATGGCACTCGCACATAACTACCTCCATTGAACCATTCTTTTTTAAGAATGGGGATTTGGCCGAGTGGATATGTGCGTTTCCCATTTCAGCTAGGCGACTGGTACCAAAGGTTGCAGGCTCGAGTCCCGCTGGTTCCGAACATAAAATATAGGTAATAAAGGAGGACGAGTTCTGCTTTATTTTGCTGAGCAAGCGTCGCCTTTTTGCAAATACACATCTGCAATCAGCTTAACAAGTCCCCCGTGACCAACCCTAACTGTGTGATTTGATAGATCTAAAGCTTGTTCTCTTCAAACATGTTTGCTAAAACACAACATGTGCCACTTTTCTCTTAATTATTTAAGCAATAAATCTTTGGAATGTTGATGATGCACAAGCAAGCCGGTCCATCTGTTTTATCAAATATCCCCCGCATTATTAATGCACAGTCGGCTGAATTAAGAATCAATAGGAAATATCTCGCAAAGCATGATTCTTTCTGGAAAGAGGTTCATCATCACGTTTTCGGGGAGGCAGGGTCATCGATGTTTTGCTTTCATAGGATAGCGTTTAAAAAGGTTCAGGACAAAATGAGCTCAAATATTGATGATTATTGCGCTGCGGGACTCAAGTAAGATTACATTTGTTCACGTGGTTAACAATACCCCCTAAGGCCAATAATACAAGAAAACGTGCTACGCTAGACGACACAGAAACGGTTCTAGTTCAAGCCAATCGCCAGAAATGTTCAGTGGCAATTACATCTGTTTTATTCCTTGTCGTTCAAAAACAATTGGATCAACTTTCTGCTAGGAATCAACTGGAAAT
>OZ026628.1:974400-976900 GCA_964020975.1 Hermodice carunculata
TCCTCATATTGTTTTTGAACAAACCATAGCTTATAAACAACTTTACTGCGGTCGTTTCTTTGTGTTTCAATTCCAAAGTCAGTTGCCCACAGGTGACTGAGCCGCTATTTTTGCAGTTTACACGCCAGATGACGATACCGTATCACCAACACATCGAAACTTATAAGAATTTTACACAAACTTTTGTGTGTTCTATTTGGCCCAGTCGCAACTTTGACTGGTGCGTGTGTGTGTGTGTGTGTGTGTGTGTGTGTGTGTGTGTTTTGTTTTGTTTCTGTTTTCTTTTTCTTTTGTTTTATTCTTTTTGTTTTGTTTTGTTTTGTTTCTATTCTTAGTATCCTATCAGCATATATGGATGAAAGTGGATATGTTGGAGATGTGTTTTGTGTGACTGTGAAAATACCAATGACAATGTACACTCGCTAAGCACTGTTCATTTTCCCGGGATTTCCCATTGCACAAATTTGTTGTAGACCGTAATAAAGAGTAGGTATACGTGGGAAAACGTTGATTATTTCATTGACTTAAATTGATTAAACGTCCATTTTTTTTCAAATGCCTTGTTTTTTTTCATCTTTTACAGTTTTACTTTAAAAAAAGCATCTAGTTTTTCGCCAATGTCATCCTAGGGAGCTCAATTAAAAAAGCCGATCTCAGATTTTTTTGTTCGAGGCCTGGTTCTTTGACAGTACTTGAGGAAAGTTGAAATCCTTTGGTGTGTAAATGGAGTGTCATCACTTCATATTTCAGACCGCTACGGCTCATTAACGGCATTAAACAAGGGAAAAACAAAACACGCTTTTGAGGATAGGTGTTAAAAGATTATTTTTTCAAAGAATATTGTTTATGTAGTACCATAACTGAAAAAGTTGATTCAACATTATCGAAAAAACGAATGCTATCTTTGGAAAGTTGCTGCACAAACACAACAAAGTACGTAATTGACAATAGTGTTATTTGATGCCACAAAAAGTTTACTTTTCAGAAATGTATACTTTAACGAGGTAAATATGAGCTAGAAATGTTTATTCGAGATTTTGTAGAAGATGTACGTAACCTTGTGCTTATCCTTAAGTGTGACCGGTAACTCATGAACGTTTTCCACTGAAGCTGTTGTTTTCGCATTCAGTGCTACAATTCACCTGAAAATCCAGACGCTCTAGATAATTAAATTTTCAATAAAGCACGCTCAAACACTTTTGGTACAGCCTTAATAGTAACCACGGGTCTTCAAAGGGTAACCAGCAGAACAGGCTTCAAATAGTGAAATAATCAGACATATATTTTTAACGGCGACCCTTGCTAATATCTGCATATTCAGAAAATAAAACGAAAAAAATGTTACAGAATTATTGAAGTGCAGTAAACTGTTGCACACAGGTTGCTGCCCGCAAATGCAAGCCCTGCCAAATAAATAGGACAGGACCACCAGGTGGAGCGGCAGTGGCACATTCATCCGGTAACGCCCACATTCAGTTGGCAAAACATGGTGAACAAGATCGCTCACATTTTTCGCAAACTTGCATGATTATTTAGACTTTGATTAAGCGGTAATATCAGAGAAATAATCAACATATGAAACTAACGGCCATTTTCCATAGTGATGATATGGCACTCGCACATAACTACCTCCATTGAACCATTCTTTTTTAAGAATGGGGATTTGGTCGAGTGGATATGTGCGTTTCCCATTTCAGCTTGGCGACTGGTACCAAAGGTTGCAGGCTCGAGTCCCGCTGGTTCCGAACATAAAATATAGGTAATAAAGGAGGACGAGTTCTGCTTTATTTTGCTGAGCAAGTGTCGCCTTTTTGCAAATACACATCTGCAATCAGCTTAACAAGTCCCCCGTGATCAACCCTAACTGTGTGATTTGATAGATCTAAAACTTGTTCTCTTCAAACATGTTTGCTAAAACACAACATGTGCCACTTTTCTCTTAATTATTTAAGCAATAAATCTTTGGAATATTGATGATGTACAAGCAAGCCGGTCCATCTGTTTTATCAAATATCCCCCGCATTATTAATGCACAGTCGGCTGAATTAAGAATCAATAGGAAATATCTCGCAACGCATGATTCTTTCTGGAAAGAGGTTCATCATCACGTTTTCGGGGAAGCAGGGTCATCGATGTTTTGCTTTCATAGGATAGCGTTTAAAAAGCTTCAGGACAAAATGAGCTCAAATATTGATGATTATTGCGCTGCGGGACTCAAGTAAGATTACATTTGTTCACGTGGTTAACAATACCCCCTAAGGCCAATAATACAAGAAAACGTGCTACGCCAGACGACAGAGAAACGGTTCTAGTTCAAGCCAATCGCCAGAAATGCTCAGTGGCAATTACATCTGTTTTATTCCTTGTCGTTCAAAAACAATTGGATCAACTTTCTGCTAGGAATCAACTGGAAATTAAGTCCAAAGTCTACAGATTTCTTCGGCAGGGGGACATGCACCGAGCGCCAGACTGGTCCCCGCACGCTCTGCTTTCAGTTTAA